>QLOI01002164.1:0-34526 GCA_003313605.1 Tuber umbilicatum | reverse complement strand
TTTTTTCCTTTCCCTTTTCTTCCCTTTCTGGTCGCTGGTGAGGGTCGATGAGTGAGGGAGTTCCGGTTAGATGATTTTTGGGGAGACTCGTTCAGCCTTGGCTCGGCTGGCTGTGAATCCCTTGTCTCATGTTCGAAACTCGCCGGAGGGGGAGAAAAGTTGATCTCGCGTTCAGTCCCCCTCCCCGGCTCTGACTTTTTTTTTTCCTTCCTTTTTTTTGGTAATGCTCATTTCTGCTTGTGAAAACCGTGTTCCGTACTGCACAGTAGCTGCAATAGCATGACCATGATATCATAAGTGGTACTTGTAGTGCTTGTAGCTTGATGTTAGGGAGGAGAAAGCTGTCCTCGTCGAAATTAGCTCAGGATTCCCAGGATCCCCTTTTGGGTTTTCGTCCTACCGGGGAAACACGACGGCCCCCCGCTAGCCCACGGCATCTCTTTCGAGAAACTCGGATTATTATTCAGCTCGCATAACGCGTGTCGAGATGGGAGGGAGGAAGGAGAGAAAAAGGAAAGAAATATCAATGTTATCAGTTTCCTTGTCGAGCAATATCACACAAGCGGGACCAGTTTTACCCAGTACGGACGGTATCGTGGGCTCATCAAACGTTTTGGGGGAGGCTCGCTACACAAACTCGTGTCGCACAAACTCTTCCCTCCTACGAGTACAAAAATCTCTGTATCGTGTTCCCAAGTAATTTCCCAAACCGAAGAAAGTTCGGGTATCCGGTACAGTACAGTACGGTAACACGCTCATCATCATTGGGGAGCACAAACGGCCCAGCCGTATGCCACATGGGGGAACATGTATCTTGGCGCGCGCGCGCTCACGACTCGGGGATTCGAGAGAGAAGCTTGGAGCCTGGTCCTCGGTACCGTACGCTACTTACCCCGTACAGTACAGTACAGTGGTCACCCAGCTGTTGATCACTCGTCCGATTCCGGTCGACCCGATACCGATATCTTATTCCACGGTGATATGGGAAGTCCGGTCCGGTTTGAAATCTCTGAATGAATAAGAAGACTCCACTGAAAATGGTTCAGTCGCTTTTACCGCCCCGCTGTTTGAAGGGCGCGAGGCGGCGGTCCCCTTGGAAGAAGAAGAAGGGTAGGGTACGGTGGATGCGTATACTTGGCTTCGCCCGGAGCAATAGTGAAAACTCCTCACTTTTCCAGATTCGACATACCCTCTCGTCGCCAGTTCCGTTAGGGATCAACAGCTGTTCGTGTTTGAGCGAGTGCGCTGGGAAAAGAAGGGCCCATGCCACGGCGACGAGACACACAATCGACGACATCAAACTGCCGGATCATCGAGGGGAGCGTAAAAATAGTTCTGGCTGTCGCGGTATCCTGGGGTGGGTGGTGGAGGTGGTCTTGGACAGCTGTCCACCTCCACGGGGGCCTTGCTCTCCCAAAAGCAAGTTGGGCTTACACATTCCGTACTACGATTGAACTCGAACTAGAAAATTGATCGCTGCGATTTTTGGTTTGCGCCACTTCCCGTTACCCTCCTCCGGGATATCCCTGCTCTTTTTTTTTTTTTTCGCCTCTCGTTGGCCTCCCGCGATGCTCTCAGCTTGCGTGCGGGCCCGGAACTGGCCTGAGGTCGGTTCAGGTGCGTTCGTGATGCTGTGTGGAAAGAGAGAAAAAAAAACAAAGTGAGGTATCGGGTCGGAATGCGAGTGATTGCGCATGAAGGTTCATAGGCTGCCAGCCCCGACCCTTGGGCCCAACCGTTGGACACGATATCGTAGCAATTTCGACCCCGTAGCCTGTACGGAAGACTTTTGCTATTGGGCGTTAAGATTGTGAAGGGTAAATTTACGAGATCCATTGTAGAAGTCAGTTCATACCTCTTCCACACACCTAGTGCTTGGCAAGGCAGTAAATGTGCCGGGGAGGGGGAGGGGGAGGGGGAGGGGAGAGAGGAGAGAGGGAAAAAGAAAGAAAAAAAAAAGAAAAGAAAAGAAAACCAGCTCCATCACTCGGGAGATGCAGAGCCTATCACAATACCAAGCTTTGCTGGCGGTGCCAAAGCGCGTTGCGGTTGCGATACGATACGATACGCTTCGAACAGCTATCATAGCTATTAAACACTTCAGGGGGGACGCTTCACGATTGATCTCTCCTATACCTAGAAGGAAGCGTTGTTTCCTATCATGAATGCAGGAACAACGCATACCCAGAGTACCCTACTCGTAATTGCCGTTCGCCGCGGTGGCTCATGTGAAGGGGAAAGGGTGAAAAAAAAAAAAAAAAAAAAAGAAGCACTCCCTCGATTTGTTTTTTTTCGCTCACGGCGAGGGGTGTGCGGTTATTTGCACTTCTCCGTGTGCGTGCAAACAGCGTGTCAATACGTGAACCAAGCTTCCTGGAGCCTGCATGCTTCGTAATCGGAGGCGCTGGAAGCGAGGGTGGGAAATTTATAAGCTGCGGTATGGGGAGGGGAGGGGAGTGAGGGAAATGTGGGGTCGAGTGGGAGATATGCGGTTTCTATGCATTGTGCTATCATACTTGCAGTGCACTCGTGCGGATACCACTGTAATAATGATATTCTTATAGAGGTCTTATCCTGTGCGAGATTTTGGGTCACTTTCGCACTGGGTGGTGCGGACGGTCGTTGGGGGATGGACTCGATTTTGCGGTACTTGTATGATACCTGCATTTGCGCTTCTTTCTAGTCGGCTGCCAATATTCCAATCGCTTTCAGTAGGGTAGCGTTGGGGGGGGCTTATCCCTCTGAAAAGGTAAATCCGGTTTTTCCCGACCACTTGGTTGTGTAACGATCAATGAGGGAAAGAGAAATACCTTGCTTCAGCGTGATACCTCGCTCAGGCTGCGTGCGGCGATACATAGATGCACTACCACCGATATCGTGACGGCGCTGTGGTCTAACTAAGCGAGAGATGGGGGAATGCCTTGCACCCGGACGTGCGGGGCGGGCGGGCCCAATCACGAAGAAGCAATCACGTGAGTGATGGATTGTGATGGTACAGTAGGTACCCGGGATATGTACTAGTGCGTGGGGTGGAAGGATGGGCCACCGCGTCGAGAGGATGAGCAGAGTTCATCGGATATGTGGGTGAATTAGACTTGTGTCACTCCCTGGGTGGAAAAAAAAAAAAAGCCATGTTTTCCCCACAAAGATGCCATATCGTCCTCGAATACAGTGAATGGCCTGCCGGAGGTTGTGGTTGTTCCTCCCCGAGACATCCATCGAAGGAATATCAGTGTCCGTTAACCTATTTGGTTCGCCGGTCGTATCGTAATTCGTGCGGTACAGTACTTGAGCGCTAGTACAGTACAGCACGTTCCAGCTAACTAACTTCGTACTATCGCCCCGTCCCATTTAAATACCCCTCGATCACTGCACCGTGCCCAAGATATACCCACCAACCCCTCCTTAGCGCTTTCGCTTTCCTCTTTCCGGGGAAGGAGTCGGGCTGGGGAGGGCTATCGGGATCCGGGATTTCCCCACGCTCCTACGACCCTCCTTATTCAAAACGTCCTACGAGAACATCCAGGAAACCGGTAACCGTGCTAGTGCTTGGTAGGGAGGGGGGGGGGAGGGCTCTAGCTTCCCAGCAGTAGCGGCCGACGCACCGGTAATCACATCTCGCGGATTCCTATCGATCGGATACCCGGGGGGTATCACCATGCATACCCGACTGCATTCGAAATGACCGGGCCGAGAACGGAAATGAATACTTGCTCCACCCCCTCACCCTCCCCGCTCTGGTAGAGCGCTGGTGACATCTTGAAGCGCTCGCATGCGTACCGGGCAACTGACGTATCGCCCCCGCCCGGTCTGGCCTAGGCCATATCTATCCACACCTGTCCGCGATGTATAATACTCCAGATTGCCCTCCCCCGAGGCGGTGGCCCAACCCACGGGAAGCCAATGACGATAATCCCATCCGATGATATCCGCAGCGCAAACTTACAAGTATGGGAATTGCCCCACCCGGATACCGGTACGGTACAGTACAAATAGCCACGAGCCGTGCCGGGGGAAAAGCGGAGAGCAGATGGAAGAGGACGCCAGAGCAGTACAGCACTGTAGGAATTCACACGATTTCACATGGCGAAAACGGTGGTATGGGGAGCTGTGCCCCTCCGGACTTGTACCACATTCCTATCTTGCGATTCTGCGCCCACCCATGGCCGGATACTTGTACCTTCATACAAGTACAGGTACTGTGCCTCCACCCCACCAGGACCGGCCTAGCCGCTCCCGGTCCAGCGCGAGCGGTGAAAATTCAGTCACGAGGTGGGGGGTGAACTTTTTTTTCGGCTGCTGTAGCCGGTTCGTCGGGTGCACGCGTGCGCTGCGCTGCAGGTAAGGGGCGTTGTACGGTACGGTTAGTCGAGTAATTGATAGTGCTCTGCGGGGATTGGCCGGTATTGGAGATGATGATATTGGGACCGGTACCCCAGCGTTCAGTCTGGATTTGGCATGGGGGTTCAGGCGTGCACGGACAATTTACTGTAATATAGTATGCTGGGTAGATTGGCAAGGTCTACTCGAGTACTGTACCAGTATACTCGAGTATGGGGCGCGTGCCACTATCTGGGATCGGTAGTACAAGTATATGGTGGTGTGGGGAAACGGCTTGCTGTGCGAGACACCAGGTTGATTGGAGACACCAGGTTGATTGGATTTAGTCTAACTGGGAGTGTGGTCCCGATTCGTTCCCTCTTGAGGTCACGAAGCGTTTGATGTGATTGATTGACGCTGGTACAATCATGAAAGTAAAATGGATACGGAAGAAGAAAAGAGGTTTGATAATGACATTATGCTATTGGCCTCCAGTGCCCTTTTCAGCTACGGCACCACGCCTGATTCCCATCCGTCCTTTGACCCTCAGCCCCCAGGTCGAGTGATACCTCATGCATTGTTTTCCGGTTTCTGCCCGTACGCGACGTGGCTACCCACCCACTGCGTCAGCGTGCGAGTAACAAAGGACACAGGGGGTAGCAGGTGGATGGAAAGGAACGGCGGAAGGGAACATACAAATTAAAATAAGAATGGATACTTTTATTCTGAATATCCTTCCGAACGTTCACGAGGAGGGCCTCCACCTGAGCTGGTGTCCACCCGAGCGCCCGTGTGAATAGCGCTAGCGTGAGAGCCTGTAAGCCGTCCAGGAGGTTGAGCATTTGGTACATTCCTACTTCTTTCATTTTCGGGTTCTGTTGTGTCCCCTTTTTTTGTTAGCAAACACTAACACTTGCCCCGTCGGTGAAAGAAAGAATGAAGATGGAGGGGTGAGATAATTGATTTGGAGTAGGAGTGTGGAGGAATGACTTTGGGCCAAGCACTGCTCGGAAGTTTGAAACATCGGTTGGTGACGTCCTTGTATCCTGCGTCCGCCATCCAATCCGCCAACTTGGCTGCTGCTATAATGCTGCGTCCATAAGTTTCTGCTGCTCCCTGGAGAAGTTGACTCCATTCCGCAAGGGCTGAATCCGGTGGTAGAGTTCCGTCGTCACAACGGATTCGGCTATCAATTTCTTGGCACTCAAGCCACCCCCCGGGCCTTAGAGTTCTAATTAAAAGGTTAGGTTGAGGATGAAGGGACGAGAAGCGAGGAGAAGGGAAGGGAGAAAAAACACGAATGATCTTTCTATGAATTTTGGCCAGTCCGCGAATGCACCTGTCAACCAGCGGGTATGGATAAGGTCGAAAGAATCGCGCTTGTATGTCCATTCACTTTCTGCGTCGTCAATCTCGTAGACTAGGTTCGGCGGAACCCAATGGCTTTGGATGGGGCTTAGATCTGTCCCGATGACCTATTTGATCAGTACGATTAGTTGTCTGATTTCCCGTTCTGAATACATTTGCTCTTATTCCCGGAGTCGTGTTTTGGGGCACATACGTGGGCTGAAGGATACATATCCGCAATATCCACTGCCCAAGATCCGGTGCCAGTACCGATATCTAGGATCCTTTGCGGGTTGGGACCGATGGGGGCCCAGTGTAACCTTCCGCTGAATAGAACAGATATCATGTGGTGTTGTAAGTGGAGCCGACCAATTTCTTGCTGCAAACGCATTTAGCATCTGGAACGAATTGGAAAAATGGACGTGTGACGTGCCTCGTCGTTTGGAAATACATAATCTGTAGGGTTAATACGATTAAAAACTACTCGAGGCCAAAAAAGAAACTCACTCCCTCGGCGATAGCCATTGTACCTCCGACCGTTTTCGTATTCATAATCCGACACGCTGGACGCAAGAGAAGCGGTATACGTGGATCTGTTGTGTTTATTATCAGGTGGTGTTCTTGGGGAAGATGCTAGATCCGCACAAATCGTCACCAATCCCTTGGTCATCTGAGAAATCTGGTGTGCTCTGAACTAATCAGTATCTATAAATTCAACATTATGTCTTGAAGAGTGGGCATAAGGGAGGTTTCTCGAAGAACCTTACGCCGACTATGTGCTATCAGCTAGCTACAGCCGTGGTCTTGAGAATGATTCCAGACATTTTTAAAAAAGATTTCGGTCAAACACAATACCGTCCAGTGAGGCTGGCGTGGTGAAGGGATTTCTTTGATTTTTTGGGAGGGGCGATAGAAGTATAAATGATACAAATGAGAGAAATGGAGGAAAGGGTGACTTACATCAGCTTCCATAAGGTAATGTTGTAGTCCTTCTTGACTCGAACTCTCCGTTGAGAGTCCCGTCTCAATGGAAGATGCTACATTGGATGGGAGTGGCGAAGACATGTGGTCTCCGGCACTTGTAGAACTTTGACCGTGGTTGAGGGCCATCTCCTTGAAACTAGACACATAAGACCTGGAAGCAGAGAGTTCTCAACAGCGAAAAACAAGTCTTGTAGCTACTCAGGGTTGGATCAAGGGAGGGTCCTCGGGGGCACTTATTAACCCATATAACGAACAACCCACCAATATATATACTCATCCATAGGCCGCGCAAGTATGGTTAGGGAAGGACAGACCTTGAAGTATATGAAAGGTTCTTATCGCGTAAAGGTGCTGAGAAAACGTACGATTTCAAAACGTTGAAGCAACTTCAAGATCAAAAAAAAAAAAAGAAAAAAAGCGTGAAAACGGCAACACCGCTAGCAAGAAGGCGGTAAAACAGATTTGCCGAATGGCTGCCTGGAATTTGGAGCTGAAATGGATCTAGGTCCGTGCGAGGACCCAATGCCGATGTATTGGAAACTATGATCTGGAGAACTCGGGAAAAACATCTCTCCAGCCACCCCCAACGAGCAAAACAAATCCTACCCCCCACGCAACTAGCGAGGGCCAAATTCAACACTGGGGCCGCAAAACAGGCTGGACCATCGGACAAAGATGAAAAGAGAAACCAACCTGGCCACGTTTGAGTGGTTACTAGTGAAGGGTGCATGTGTGTAACGCCGGTAGACTAGTAACCGGGAGGGATAAAAGACCCGTTTAGTGATTCCAAGACGGATTGGGGTATTTGGGCTTTCCGCCACCGTCTTGCGTGCTGGAGCGTCTAATCTGCGGGAAGAAAGAAGAAGGAACCTACGAGTACTCGTACCGTACCGTACTGCACGAGTGTTAGCAAGCGAGCTTAAATGTATGATTCCGCGGTTGCCGAATTAAAACTGGCCCAAGAGTTCGATGAGGTGCCGACCTACTCTGGTGACTGACCGCCGATACCTTCCTAATTAGTACTTCGCCGGATCTCCGTTTTGATAAATATGGCATCGAACTGGGACCCTGCGCACCTGCCCCGCAGACTATGCCGTGCGGACTTGGGGGGTAATGACATTGCCAATGATCAGCGCGCTGTACATTCGCGTATCGCTATCTGAAGACGGTGCGAGCACTGGAGTTTGTACTGTATGTAGGCCTCTTTTGTAACCCGCAGGCCCCATTCGTCGCAATTGCAATTACAGCGGATTCCTAGCCTAAACACCATGACCATCCAAATTCATATATGCCAAGGGTGTTCGTCCCCACAGGGGCTTCCCGCTAATACCGGTGGGAGGGGAGAGAGGGTTGACAAAGTGAAAAAAGTCGTCATCCCTGTTTTCCAATCGGGATCGTATATCCAAACGCTGTGGATGGGCGCTATTGGTACAAATTCCAGCTCGCGAAATATGTATGCACACCGTTTTGTTAGACCACAGCACACGTGTCATCGCTCGGCGCTGGAGGACGCATTAGACAGGCGAGTCTGGTATAAGCTAAGGACTAGCAAGCTAGCCGGTGGCAATGACAGGCCAGTGAGAGGCCGAGAAAACCCCATGTTTTGCTGCGCATGGGGAGAGGTAGTTGCAGGTGGCCCTCCTATCCACTGCGGTCAGAAGCGCGCACGAGAGATAAAAAGGAAAGAGGGAGTGGGGATACCCCTCAAAGACACGAGTGAATGGTGATGAGTTTGAGAGGAATATCTGACTTTGTTCCCCCGTAATATCGTCAAGGGTGAAGAAAACGCGCCAAATGGCTTGGGCGCGGAATGAGGTTGCCTTCATCTCCTCTTTACCTAACCCTGGAAATCTCCACAACGGCTCGGGAGTCACCGCCACTCGGGACTTTCTGAGCTTAAAGATGCCAAGTTGTCTTAGCCTAACTCAGTTGTGGTGTGAGGCTATTGTAAGACAAGCCTCTTATCCAAGGAGACGGTCGCCTTTGGCACTTGAGCCCAACCCTGCTGCTGACAGGTGTCAGAGCCAGTTGGGCGGGGCATACGCAGCATCTCTGGGAGACCTTTGTGCAGAGGTTATGATCTTGATTTTGATCTTGATACGTTGGGGATTGCCGCGCCCACGCGGAAATGACACGGTCCGTCGGATCGGGAATTGATTGTTGTCCTGTAATGAGGTATGTGCGCACGCGGGTTTTGTGAAGAGCTCCATCTCTCGGGGGTCGCTACCGAACCGGTACTCGGGTGGTCGTTTGTCATGAAAATTGAATAAAAACAAATATACTGGCTGTGAGACTAAATGAGGGGAGGTGATTGCTTTGGAAGGAACGGGTCTCGTCAATCCGAAATGTTCCAATCATCCTGTATCACCCGATTCGGCTGCCTGAAGTTTCTTTGTTCTCGGAATAAGGGGGAGGACAGTATTAGTTATGGGATGAAATCATTTCGGCCTTTTAGGTTGGCTTTGCGGGATCGACATAAATGCCGCAACCCTCCGACCCAATGTTACTGGTGCTGATCCATATCAAATGAGTATTATCAACACATCGCCAACTTCTTGGTCTGATGCTATACCCGTGGCCTTCGCCTTTGATGGCCGGAGGGTAGTACTGCATTTTCTCGGAACCCCCCTGGCTCTGTCTGTAGGACTTAGAATAGGGTTCTATTTGCTAGGAGGTGGGGTGCAATTGATTGGAGTGGCCGTCACCATAATTGTATTTCTGGTGGCTTGATGCTACTTCTGGCTATAGTTTTGGGGGTGGTTGTCCGGCAACCCCCACAAGGCCCCAGAAACCGGTTCGGCCCATCCTTGGGGGTTTTCTATGTGCTCCTCTGGTAAATAATTCTCTAAGAGCTTGAATAAAGGGACTATGCGCTATGTAGTCCAATATTTCCTTCTCCGGAAAAGGGGAGAAAACCCGCCAAAAAACCAGCTTTCCGAGACGAACAAAAAAGGAAAAAACCCCGGACCTTATCCAACAGAGGGAACTCCGGCGTCCTAACACATGGTCCGATTATTCGAGTTTGGTACGTTAATTTATTAGCTCGTGGTGGATTGGTGGAGCTGAATTTTACCTTGTATCTCAGATATTGTAAACTCGTCCGCTATCTGTTCGCTGGGTGTAGTATCGTTTGATGAAGGCCCATTACGCTATTCTCCAACCCCCACATCCTGGGGCTACTAGAGAAGATCAGAGCTCTAGGGTTGCGATGTCCCATTGGATGCTACTAATAGCGCCCCGGGTTGCCCCGGAATTTTGAATAGCTTATATAATGTGATGCCAAGTAGGTTTTCAAGCCATAACAGTCTCACGCCACCCGGCAATCTCGATTCGCCCACCGAAGGACTATAAAAACGAATGATATTCTGTGATTATCAAAATGGGATCTTCGCATATGCACGCCGGAGGCAATTTGAGAACCGTGAAAAACTTTGAAGAAGTTCCCATTGCCGCAGTACCCGAGGAGCCATTGACCGGCCATGCCACGTTCTTTGTGGGGGCGCCTGTGCTCCCTGGTGATTGGGATCGTTGTGTGAGACTTACGTGGAACCATTTCGTATAGTGGAGGACCAAAAGAGGTATTTCCGAGGACATGGGAGGGAACTCGACCTTTTTTTCACGGCCCCCGGAGCGCGGGTTACGTGGCAATGGGCCTAGATTTCAGTTCTCACCGCAACACCTGGCGCCCGCGAAATCACCAATCATACCGTGACTGAATCGCCTATTTTTCACATTCAGGCTGCTTTAAAAATTGGTGGCTAGTCGGTTAGGACGCTGTAAAGGCTTTGTGGCGCCTGGGAAAGGTGGCCCAAATGATCCCTGCGCAGTTCCTGGAGTGTCTAAACGCCAGTGAGTATGCTTGCGGTGGGGGCTGCGAGTGCTGTGTCGGCGGGTATGGTGGGGGCTTATCATTGAGATTTGGAAGCGGGGTAGGTTTTTAGCCTTCACCCGTGCTCACTCGGTCAACCCTTGGATTGGCTGGATGGCAGGAGCCGTCAAACGGGGTAGAATGTGATGACGTGAGAGTGGAGAAAACCTCGGGATTAACTCGGGGAGCCACATTATTTTAAGGGTCCTCCCTTGACCAATAAAGGGAGGCCGGGGGTATTGTGAGAAGATGAAATTTGACATGATTGAGAGGTATGGGTGGGAATTATGTAGTGCAGATTGGATCGATAGTGAATTTGGGCTCACCGTATCTCACTCGGCTATAAGGTAGAACACTGGTATTGGTTGTCGTATGTTTACCATTTATCTATCATCCCCCGCTCTCAGAAGTGCTTGTAATTGTCTAGAATCTTTGTATGAAAGGGAACTTGGCAGTTTCCCACTCGCTCTCTTCCTCTGGAGAGATCAGCTAGGTCTTCGCTCACTTACGTCTAATAAACTATGATATTCGATCCAGGGCTATCCAAGGGGCTACCTAGCTTGTCTGGCTAATGCAGCAGGTTATTTAGCCTCTAGCCTAGAGTAAAACTCCTTCCCTTTTTTGAGATTTTATCAACCCCCCCCTTTTCATCCTTAAAAATGCCACGAATAGGAGATGTTGGAACTGAGGTTTCCAATCTTGGCTTACCATGTGCTAAGCTTCCCCGCCAAGAGACATGTCGTAGACCACAACCACGGATCTTATGTAGAACCCACCTCGATTCAACACCTAGTTTTCGAGCCGAAATCTGATGCTGGATACTGATTAAAATATTGGGAAAGTTTGGGGCTGCCTCGCGCGATGTGTTTTGCGGGTTTTGTTGGTTGACGAGAGTTTTCGAACTATGGTTTGTAGCTACCTCGCATACCGGTAAAACATCATCGTCTTGAGTGTTCGGAGGAAAAACATAATCTAGTTCTGAAAGTAAATTTTTGGGTCTGGTTGGCACGCCAGGATTTGGACTTAAAATCCCGATTCTCTCCTAAGTCCAGACTTTCGACCCAATCCTGGTTGGTAGGCCAGGGGTGGGGCTAGGTTTTCAAGGAAAGATTGGATCAGGGTTCTAAGTCAGGATTTTTCTCACAAAAACCAGTCACGGAGAGTAAACTATAGGGGTTATTAGCCCTAACTGCAGTCTGAAAATGAACTATGCTGAAATTTTTATAAGAACAAACAAAGCACATGACTGTATCTCATCTTTACTATTTTATATCAGATACACACATTTTCCATTGTCTTAATCTTAACCTCGTTACGTTTGGTATGACTGGTTTACAAAGTTAAGACTTTGAAGTTTCGGGACTCTGGTTTTCAAGTCCAGACTTTGGGCCCAAATCCAAGTCTAATCCTGGCGTGCCAACCAGGCCCTATGGTCTCTGATTCCACAGATTTTGATAGTAAGTCTTTCCTGCCCCACAGCTTATCTGGTATTTGTAGAGATGATCAGATAAGGACAAGGGAAATGTAAATGTGAACATCATCATCGGGGCGACAATATCAATCATAAAAGTCTGAAACTTTGTATGGGTGCCAGGGATAAAGTTTTCGTGCAGAACAGGGTTTATTTTGCGGGTTAACCCAAGTTAACTGTTCGGATACTTTATCTCTATGCCTTGTATATCCCGGATCAACCATAGTATGGGCACTACAGCAAGTTCAGGAAATGTGTCCAGGTATTGACCCTGTTAAGCTGCCGGTACCCTAAGAACTCGCTCGAGTGATCGAACCTTGCGGTTAGATGTCCAAAATTCCCTCTTTTGGATAAGGGCAAGGGCCTGGTGAAACCGGCCCCCTCCGCACTAGTTTAAGAAATAAAAAGTAAAAAAATAGCCGCACCTTACCGACAAAGGCAACTCTAAACCTTTTTGCGAGAGGTTCAATTATTCGAGCTCTTCCGGTATACTTCTTTTGGCCTCTGGTAAGCGACATTGTTCCTAATTTGGCACTGTAACTTTTACAATGTCATCATCCTCTTCTTTACGAATACTCTACTTGCGATGTGCACCCTGGAGTGCTTGATTTTGGACTACACGGTTCCTGTCTTTTACCCTTAAAGCCATGGAGCTCGCTAAATAATTGTAAAACAGTAGGCTCCTGCGGGGTTCCGGAGCCGGCATTGCGCGTGAAAGCGATGTTGGATCTACGGTAGGGGAAATCGAAATAGCGATTTGAATGCAGGTAGCTTTACATAGTATTTTTTTGTAAAAGAAGTGACGCTATTATTGTTGGAGAAAAGGAAATTTTATCCGATCATCTTGATAACTGCGCCATTGGAGGGATATGCGATCAAAGCTGTGGTATTGGGGGCCTTAATTTTATATTACGCACAAGCGAGCATTTGTGTGTCTATGTTTTGCACTAACCTCCATTGTGTGTTCTGATTTTTGTTTCCTTTCTAGTTTTAGTTAGCTTTCTGTGGGGTTTGTGGGATTGACTGTCCTTGCGAAGTATATTGGTATGGGGAGTTTTCACAACTCCACCTTTCCTACCTTCGACGAAGCAACTATGAAGAGTGCGACCCAAGCAACGAACAAACTTGAGCAGGCATCGAGGTGAACAGCACCTAAAAGACCGTGATTCCTTATAACGACGACGGATACTTTCGAAAACACGATATTGACGTTAATTGATTTTTTTCCTCTTCTTCTTTTCTTCTTTTCTCTGTGTGAGTCCGTTTGGTCGAAAAGGTGATCACGAACCCAGTAACCCTCTAAGTTATTTGTTTTTTTGTGTGAAGGCGTTGACCGCATACTTTTCCTACGGATGAGCGAAGCGTGAATGTTGTCTTTGTTCTCTTTCCCGGCGGGGTTTCGTCCTTTCAATACTTAGACTAACTCCAATCCCACTAGCTACCCCGACAAGCTAGACAATGGGGGCCGTTCGCCACTCGCCGACACCGTATTTGGGCAAATTTTTGGCCGGAAAGACGTCAATCCCGACAAACTGGGCGGCGTGGGCGACCCTTCTCCGCAGCACCGCAACCGTTGTCCTCTCCTTCCTGACCGCATTCTTCTACACCTTCTTTTGTAGTTATCTGGTCCCGGTTTTCGGCATCCTTTGGCATCGAGATCAAAGCGTCCGATATGACACGGTTAAACTCAAAGATGAAGCGAAACAGCAATCTGGCAATGAACACTTCGGCTGCAAAAACTCCCAAATCTCACCCCACTTATCCTTCAAGGAGCCCCCGCTTTCCAGTGCCTCTCCCAACATTATCCCCAAAACCGAACCAGGTGGGCAAATCTCGTTCCATAACTCCTCCAAAAAAACCGTCTTTCCGGAAACGTGGGTATTCATTAAACATGACGAATTTCCCTGCGCAGCTGGGGAATTAAAGCAGCTTCCCACTACTTCCGAAAATGTTCCGGGAGGATGCTCGCAAGAGTCTATGGAACTCGGGCCTGTTCATACTGAGATTCGAAAGGAGGAGAACGGGGATTTATCGACTGTGCTACTTGATGAGTGGCAGGTTCTCAGCGGTGGGAGCGTGGATGAGGAATGGGTGGATGGTGAGGAAGTGGAGGATTTGCAAGAGGATGAAAAGTCGGGAAGCGATGCGCGTTTTCCATGGTTTCTCTATGCTCCGGCGGTGGGAAGAATGGTAGGGCTAAGGGGGTATAGAGGATTACGATAGAAAGGCTAAGAGTGGGTAGACACATGACAGGGGATTGTGTCTAGATTGCACTGCAGCTTTGTGGAGGAGGGCAGGGGTTTTTTGTTTGATTGGTTTACTGAGTTTTGCTTGCATGTTACTCTCGGTCTGGGGTTTGGAATGTGGAGCTGGTCTCCCGGATGTAGGGATTGGAGATATTGGACAGGTCTTTCTCGACCGGATGTTTTTGCTTTTTTTTGGGGGGTAATGGAGGTTACTGTTAGGTGGAGCGCACGATGTCGCTTCACTGCCAGTTTTGCTCTGAAGTTTGCTTTAGGATGGCTCAATTGCGTATAGTGCATAGCATCGAGGGCTGATCGAGGTACAAGCGGGAGGATCCCGCAAGGAAGCCTTGAGGCCGAGAGTATGACAGTCTTCTCCACTAATTGAGAAACGTCACTCTGGTTAAGTGATTTAAATTATGTATATCAAATAGAAATATAAAAGTTGCAGTACTCGGTACTTTACGAAACTATTAGTTTTTTTGTTTTAAAACATTTCCCCTTCCCAAAGACTACATCCAGTGCTCCAAGAAGAGGTGTGATTATCGACCAGTTCCAACTTTCAAATGGCCAGGGAACCGGTCAGTGCATATGTGGAACAGGGGACACACTGCAGCAAAGCGGGTGTGCTGTTTGTGCCGTTAACATTTTTTTTAGATGAGTAAAAGAAATAGAAGGAAAAAATGACGATAAAAACCTAGGGTGATACTGATGGAATTGAAGTCCTGTTCGGCATTCCAAAAATGCTATAGTATTTTCTGAAAAATACTGTGGGAAGTTTTTAAAGTAGTATTTCTTTTCCTAGTAGTATGTAACAGGCTGTAGGAAGTAAAGAGTACTTTTGATTGGATTCTACTGCTAAATGGTATTACAGTATTTAATCGTGCTGTTTGTTATTCTTATTAGAAATTTATTTTATAGGATTACTTAGTAAGTCCTGCTTGGCCTACAAGAACTATTATGATATTTCAAGTTTTATACTATTTTATTCTGCATTTAGATATGATATATCTAAATTGTGCCCTGCTCACCTTGCTACAAAAATCAAGATTTTTTGACTTTTGCTCTCCTGAAATATATCCTATTTTCAACCCCCATCATGATATTTTGAAATTAGTACAGGCCAAGCAGGGCCTTAGTATTTCAGAATTTTAGAGATCTGTTTTAATTGTTATCTATTTAGATATTCTTGATGGAAAAGAAAAAGTTCAAAAATAGTGTCAAGTGTAGTTAGAGTTCGTTACGGGGCCTCCGGGGCCCCATTCCCTGCCCCGGCCCGCTCGCCGGCCAGGGGCGGGGCGGGGCGTTTTTCAGGCTTCCCCCGCCCCGTCACCCGCTAGGGCCCCAGTAATTTAGGTGGCAAGAAACGGGGCCCCGTCCAGAGAAAGACCGGGGGCGGGGCGGGGAGGACCTACAAGATACATTCCTTGGGCTCGTGTAACGGCGGGGCCCCCGAGAATAAAACCCGCCCCGTCCTGCCCCGTAACGAACACTAAGTATAGTTCTGGAAGACCAAACTCTATATGATACCACAAAAAGTGACAATTTTCTTGCGACGCCAAGTTGCAACACACCAAAAGTGACTTACCCTACCCTGGGTTTGAAATACCATAGTAAAAAACATCAGTTGTATTTTTATAAATAAATATACTATAGTATTTGTGGCTTGCCAAACACTAGGCCAAACAAAAATAAAAGTACCGCAAGAAATATGCCGTAAAAGTGGAAATACTATTGCATTTCTGGCAAGCCAAACGGGGCCTAAGCTTATAAAAAAAAAAAATACCATAGCAAAAAACTGGTACTGCTGACTAGCTTTATTTATAGAGAGATCATATCTCTAAAGATGAATCGCGTTATAAGTAAACTAGGTTATTGTAAAATTAACCACGTGACCCATAGTTGAGGTTTTGTAAGGGCACCCATTGGGATTCTATTGGGAGGAAAATCCGCTTCCTCTGTCCTCGTTTCGGTGGGCTTGTATTGGCCTTTTGTAATTATTATACTGTGCTTCCTAAGTCCCTTCATGTTAGGCTGGGGTACCTTGGCCTCGCCTCATGAGCACCAGCACCTCAACTATCGGTACGCCTTTGATTTCCCGCACCCACCCTGTCATATCCGAGGTCACAGCCTCACAGGCTTCTCGATGGTGTTACGGAGGGGTTTTCACCGTTAAGTGTTTGCTTTATAACCTATGTCCGGGGGTTTCCGGGTCCGCCGGGAATTCAACATAATCCTCCTTTCTTAGTGGTCTAAGCCTTAGCTGTGACACTTTGTACGATAAATCACTAATGGTAGTATGAATGTTTGAAAGGAGCTGAATTTTCCTTAGACATGTAGACACTTGGTGGTTGGAAGCTGAGTATCGGTACTCGAATAACACTTTAACTCTCTGAGGTGCGATACCGCTACTGGAAAGCCACATAGTACTCTATCGGGTACGATAGTGGAGGTGTGTCGTGTCAGTGTCTTGTTGGGCCGCAAAACTGGGTGAAACGGGCATACTATATCAAACCTGTACCATAGAATTTTCTTGCAATGAATTGGTCTGGCCTTGCCATAGGCTGAGTTTCCGGGAGTAGTGATCCCCCAATGTTGTATGGTATCTCTTGTCAGGAATTTCTACAGGTGTAGGGCGCACCAGGACGGCCATCTCTCCAACTCAAATTTTGAGTCAAAATCAATGTTTGAGGTATCTATCGTGTTTGGCCCATTGAACTTCAAGATTTGGGTTCAGGAAGGTTTCAAAACCTGTTTCGGGAGTTATTTCTGTTAGGGTCTGGATTTACGTCGAGCTAGCAATCCTTGGGTAGTGAGCATTTTATAAGGGGTTAGTTTTTATACACTCTATTATGTGTTGTTTCCTCTATTGACTTCCTATCGTTAGTTTTTTTTTGATGTTTCTCCATAGGACCTACTTCCTTTGGAATTCGACCATACCCCCCAAAAGCTTTGTGGGTTTGAAGTTTCTACTACACCGGCTGGCAGAGCATCGTCTGGAGAGTGCGTTCTGGGGATCGTTGTTACGAATGGCAGCTATCTTGAATAAGGGTGAACCGAACACCCCTTCGGTATCTTGCTTGTGATAAGGGATGTAGTAATTTTGCTGAAACAGTTTTACGGCTTTGGAAACAAGTGAGGCTCGTTGATGACCATAATTTACAAGAGGATGATTGGTTGCTAGCACATCGAACAGGGATGGTGAGTCCACCAATCCTTTGATTGGCATGTTTTATTGCCTTGGCGAAATGAATGGGTAGCGGAAGGCAATGTGGAGTCAGGTTTCTGGACCCGAACTGCGTTTCTTTTGGCGTCACCGTAACAAGGAAAAAGCAAGTTTGGTGTGGCGACGTGAGTACTGGTAGTCCCTTCTAGAGCTTTTCCTTTTACCTCCTCCCTTGCTTCCCAGGCCGGCCCAAAAATTTCTTTTGCTCTCTTGTTACCTCCGTTCCTTTGATCCACGAACAGCACCACTACCGACAATAACGGGGGGGCGATAGGCAGGAAGGGATGGGTTCTGCATCACATTAAACCCCAGCAATTACTATAAACAGCTATGTCGGTAATGTGACGGATAGTTGTGGGGATGTGTGGAGCAGCTGCGAGATATCGATGTCGGGTGAGAAACGCTAGATTCTAGAGTGGCTATCTCCCTTGGCACCGAAGGAAAGGCATCGGGCTGTGAGTGAGGGCCACATGGAGGGGTGGGTGGCTGGCTTCTTCAGACAAACGAGTTTAAGAAATGGCGTACTGGCGGGGACTAGGCTGTCAATCCTGCACTATTCTGTTATGGGGATCCAGGGGTGGGAAAAACATATCTGAGGTATGTAAAAGTAACTCGATTAAAGTGGAGAGCGAAACTAAGGGCGCAAACAATAGCTCTCTTTTGATAGATACACTGTGCGATGCGACTGGTGGGGGCAATGTGGCTGTCACCTGCATGTACTGCGATTTCCATGCCCATAACGCGCAATCTGCGACTAGGGTGTTGGTGGCTCTCTTGAAGCAACTCGTAGCGGGGGTGGAACCGATCCCGGAAGAGATAAAGTTGGCCTTGAGCGAACGAAGAGCGGGGGTTGACGGCCAGGCGCCCCGGCTCCCTGGGGCCCGTGAAGTGCTCGTCGAGTCTCTCACATATTTGCGGCGGGGATTCATTTGCATCGACGCTTTAGATGAATTTCCCACGGAACATCGACCCGGGCTCTGGGGCTCTGCGCTATATTACTCGGGAGTGCTCAAACGCTGGCCTATTTGTTACGGGGAGGCCACACATTCGAGAAGAAGTGGATAAATAGTTCCCACTGTATGCTGACCAAATCCCCATAAAGTCCACCAATGAGGATATCTTGGGATATCTTACTATGAGGTTGAGAAAGGACCTGGAGCTGGATGCAATGGATAAGAAATTGGAGGCTGATGTTTTGGGAACGATCCTGCACAGGATCTCGGGGGCGTATGTGACACCTGGCTGTAGTGAATAGAGGGTTATCAGCTAATAACCTAGATTATTTCTCGTTTCCCTGTTATGGATGTGGTTCTGGGCGATACGATAGCCTATTAGAGAAGGCAAGTGCTTTATAAGATGACCAACAGCATTGATTTAGATGATACCTATAGAAAAACACTGAGCCGCATACATGGGGTGGAAGCAGTGATATGGATTTCACGTTTCGAGCGGCTGCTAAAAGGAGAAGAGCTACTACAGACCTCAATGTCCACAATCTCCCGTCGATAAGGCCCTTGTTGGGCTGCACTCTAGGACTTGTTGCGATTGATGAGAAAACATTAACGCTCCGTCTCGTGCATTTCGCACTTCAAGAGTGTCTTGCAGCACATCCCTGCTTGTTCACTGCATCTCACTCGATGATGGCTGAAATATGCCTCACCTATTTAAACATTAGATTCACCTGTACGCTTTCAACCACTCTGATGCGATTCCGTCGACAACGCCGTTTTTGCACTATTCCTCATGTTACTGGGAATTCCATGCTAGGAAAAAGATGACGGGAAGCGTGAAACACCTTGCATTGCTAATTTTTGAGCAAAATGCAAACCACATATTGCCTAACATCTCCTGCGTGAGAAGAATGTTGACTTCTTGGGCTGGTGTCAGCGTTTCTGTGGTATACCTCCCAATCCTCGTGGGTTTACTGGACTACACTGCATCATATACATGGGGGTTGTCGGAATCGCGATTGCCATGGTGGACCTGAAAAGGTGGGACTTGAACGGGCGTGGTTCTAACGGTGCGACGCCATTTATATGGGCTGCTGAATACGGGAATTACATGCTCGCGAAGCTGCTTCTGGAACGGGGGGATGTCAACCCTATTTTATCAGATGAGCAAGGCCTAACGCCACTTACATATCCTGCCAAGAACAGGACATGGTGAAGCTGCTCTCAGAACGAGGGGATGTAAATCCCGATTGGCCAGATAAGGGTGACCAGATACCACTATCATATGCCGTAAAATCCGGAGCCGAGGACGTGGTGAAGGTACTGCTCGAGTGACGGGATGACAACCTCGATTCGTCGGATAAGGATGGCCGGACACCACTATTACATTGTGCCCAGTGATAGGAGTGTAGTGAGGCAGGACGTCAATGCCGATTCGGTGGATGAGTATAGCCGGACACTGTTATCACATGTTGGCGAATATCGACGTGAGGAAGTGATCAAACTACTAACAGAACCAAGGCCCTTTAGTCGTGAAACATCGCAGAGCGGTGGTTTGACGCAGCAGGTCTCCATCCCTCCTTTGGGTGTGTTAGAGTTGATGGAAGAAAGTTGTCGAGTGGGGAAGCCGCAAGAATGGTTCGGAGGATTTCTTCATTATGGTGGGTTAAGGATATACGGAGAAGTTTCTATTATGTCTTTCCTTTGTTATCATGGGAGTGTGCGGAGGAATGAGGACAAGTGTGGAGAAGTGGAGAGAGGTGTGGCGATTCATGGAAGGATCGGGATACTTGGCTTATATTTACTCATACACCTGTCTCTACCGTTATTTTAGTTGCACGACCGATTAGAGCAAGAACGTGCGTGCGATTTGAACCCGCACCGCTTCCCCAAGAATTACGAGTGAGCGCTGGTGATTTTACCCGTTCTCAACCTCCTCCTAGTCTGCATCACTATCTCTGATAGTTCCCCATTGTTGCCATTCCCGCCGCGGAGTGCCCCAAAACGCGGCTATTTGTTTTTCTTGCAAGGCCGGTTGTAGTAACTCTCACAGTTTATAGCTTTTGGTTGAGCCTTTCGCTACATGATCAGATCTGGCCCACAACTTCTCCGCATCTTCCTCCGAATGTCACCTGGTAAAAAGGGGCCACTTGTTTCCCTCCCATGCAAGTTTTTCTCGTTTATCCTCTGCTCCCTTTCAGTAAAGATGCCTTGCTTTGAAAATAAACCCTCTCCCCTATCGTTTCCGTCGTACTGACCGCCTACAGTTGCTTTTCCTTCGAGATCTGTTGCCTACTTGTTGGACATCAGGAGACTTCCATCTCTGGGAGCAATTTTTTATGCAATTTGAACTGGTCTGGATATGGGGGAGTGGCGGGGCTGCTCCTGGAATAGTTGGAAGTTAATCCCTACCCCAGCATCCACCGACCCCCGCATTCGAGTTCATATGCCCAAAGACAATCCCACGATGTGATTCATTTTTAGCGAGAGTCTGTACAGAAACCTTCAATCGAAATACCTTTCTTCCCGGCAGCCACGCTGGTCGCGTAAAACGTGTTCGCATTATTATTGCCAACCCTCCTACCGCTTCCCAAAAAAATCGAATAATCGTTGACGATATTGAGAGCACCCTTCCCGTTGCGACTTCACCTTTGAGCACAAACGATAGAGAATAGGTTCCTGGCACGGCCTTTCTCCTCAGTCTGTGCATCCAGTGAAGGCATTCTGGGCCCCAAAGTGCGGGAATTGGTACGTGTATAGGGGGGTGTATTCGGTAAAGCGAAGGGGAGAGTAAACCTCTTTGATCACTCTGGGTAAAAGGACGGGTATTTCGTAGGTGATACCGGCACTCTTGTCCAGTGCTATTTGTGCAATGAGCAGGTCCCGGCTGTCTTGCGATTGGGTGTTGAAAGGAAGTTTGTGTAGTGCGGCGTTATCATACATTCCGGCTTCTACCCGGGTCGCTTTCAACGGAATGAAAAATACGATACGATTGCACCGGAATAAGGTGGGGTGGTAAGGGAGGACCGCGAGCAATTTGGGTCCGAATTGTCTTACTTGCTAAATTGACGGCAGTGGTAGGAGTGTATATGAAAAACATATCATCATTCTGATGCGTCCACCCATCACCACCGACGTCCCTGGCCACATATTACATCACATTTGTCAACCATCCATCTGATAACAGAAGAAGGAAACGTCTGCGTAATCCCTGGACAAAAGGAACGCCTCATAATGACTCCTGCATTCCTCCGCCTTTGGTCACAATGCAATACCAATGTTCCACCTTCATTCCCGTAGCTCTGGTGCTTTCCTTTCTAAAAATCTGTAGTTTCACGGAACATAGGAAGCTGTAACTAGAGAATTCCGAGCTGCCTTTCCAGCGGACGGTTCCCTTTCCTTTCCTCCCCGGCGGGCGAATTTCTCCTCGCCCGAGTCTCCTGCACACAGTTAACATTACCACTTCCCCACCTTCCCGCTGGCGCAAACGGTGCCGTTTATCATGTTTACGTCATCCTACCGCATTTTACGTACTGTATGATATTGCATCAACTCGGTTTGCCGTCTGAACCCCACAGCTACTGTCTCATACGCCTTCAGATGGGAACGAAAGAAATACCCCTAACCCTATGAAAAGGAGAAGTGTGAAAAACACTATGACTATCGGGCTAACTCATCCTTGCGCCACAGGGAAAGTTCACTTTCTTCTCGCGCTTTTTTGGTCCACCCACAAATCCACCCACAATGATATTGATCACAGCTTCTAACTCAGAAACAGGTATCCTATCACAAGCACGGACTTCAGTGCGCCTCCGCAGAGTCGAACAATCTCACAAGAGTAGCCTTTTAGCGGTCGTTCTTTTCGTTGGCAAGTTTTTGTTTCCCTGACGCTTTTGGGGGGAGGGAAGAAGAGGAAGAAAGCAAAAAGATGGCTATGAGAATGGGGTGAGATAGATTGGGGGAAGGGCGGGTGCGGCGCTGTTAGTGGGATTGCTATCGGGATGTGCGATCAGAGTGTTTGGCTCTTCCAGGTCATGGAAGGTCGGATTTATTGGCTGCCCTGTCATAATAATTTCTAATATCATCGTGCCCTACTCTAAGGATCCATCCTATCATACCACATCAACATCACCGCTTGGGCGCCCCAAGACATGGGGAGAGAAATGGGGAAGAAAGAAAAAAGAGGATAGAGAAGAGAGGAGATGACTCTAGAAACGAACGGGTGTGAGGCTATAGAATAGGTGAATAAAAAGCTGGAGTATAATCGAAGAAACCCGAAAAGGGTGGACCAACGGACTGAGCGAAAAAGGAAGTAGGGGTAAAAAGGCTGGTTTGGTGCCCATCCCTGGCTACCCGTGGCGGTGGGTTTGGCCGCCTCTCCTAGATCAGCCGAGATTGGCCTCTCGGCGTTCGAGGAGCAGCTTCACTATATCCTCGTGCCGATTCTCAGCCGCCATCGACAGTGGTGTTCGGCCGAGCTCATCGCATGAGTTGGGATTGACATCGCCGCGCTCGAGCAGGAGCTTCACTGGAACCTCGTGCCCTTTACAAGCCGCCTCCCAGAGGGGTGTTCGGCCTTTGTTATCAGATGAACTAGGGTTGACGCCGTACTGTTCGAGGAGTAGCTTCACAATATACCCGTGCCCGTTCTCGGCAGCTATCGATAGCGGTGTCCGGCCATGCTCATTTATTGAGTCGGGGTTGACATCGTCGCACTCGAGGAGTAGTATTAATATACCCGCGTGCCCTTTACAGGCCGCTTCCCAGAGTGGTGTTTGACAGCGGTTATCAAATAAACTAGGCTTAACACCACCATGCGCGAGGAGTAGCTTCACTATAGCCTCGTGCCCATTCTCGGCCGCCATCGATAGCGGAGTTCGGCCAGCATTATTTATTGAGTTGGGATCAATACCATCGTGCGCGAGGAGTAGCTTTACTATACCCGTATACCCTTTACAGGCTGCTTTCCAGAGTGGTGTTCGGCCGTGGTTATCACCCGAACTGGGGTTAACACCGTTGCGCTCAAGGAGTAGTTTAACTATAACCTCGTTCCCGTTCTCAGCAACCATTGACAGCGGTGTTCGGCCGTGCTCATCTATTGAGTTGGGATTGACATCATCGCGCCTGAGGAGTAGCTTTACTATACCTGTGTACCCTCTACTAGCCGCCTCCCAGAGTGGTGTTCGGCCGTGGTTATCACCTGAACTAGGGTTGACATCGGGGCGTTCGAGGAGCAACTTCACAACAACCTCGTGCCCGTTCTTAGCCGCCAGCAACAGTAGCGTCCGGCCATGTTCATCCCATGAGTTGGGATTGAAATCCTCGCGTTGGAGGAGTAGCCGCACTCTACCCTCATGCCCGCCTTCAAATGCCTGAAAGGGCGATGTTTCGATAGGGGTTGTATTAGGTGGGTTGGGACTGCTCTTGCGTTCGGGAAGTAGCTTCACTATACCCTCATGCCTCCCCTCAGATTCCATAAGAAGCGAGAGCTTGCCGCCGTCATTAGGTGAGTCAGGATTGCTCTTGCATTCGGGAAGTAGCTTCACTATACCCTTAGACCCGCCCGCAGAGGCCATAAGGAGTGGTGTTTCGCCACTGATGTCTGCGATGTTAGAATGCGCATCCCCTAATCCTAGGAGCAACTCGCAAACCGCTCCGTTGTTGCTTTTGACGGCTAACATAAGTGGTGTAAACCCCTGGGAATCCTTCTCGTTCACTTCCTCCCCACGCGACTTAACCAGAACGGCAGCAATTTCCGCAATCCCCAAGTATGCGATAGCATGTAAACTAGTAAACCTACCCTCGAAGATCGTGGTCAGAGGGTTGTGGCCAGACGATAAGACCAATTTTTGTTGAAGCAGCCTAGCGGATACATGTTGATCATAATGGTCAAGATGTTGGAGTGCAAGTGATTTCGTACGTTCTGTTAACTCCTTTCTGGCATGGACTCCCCAGTAACAGGAGGCATAACCGAGAAAGGGTATCGTCTCTAGGAGGTCCCAAGGGTTAGGTGGCAGGTCCTTAATTTCCCGAAAGTTGAGATATGTGAGACAAACCTCTGCCATTTTCGAGTGAGGACTCCCGAAAAAGTCGGGATGGCTAGCCAGATACTCCTGGAGAGTCAAATGCATCAACCGAACTCTTGACTCCTCATCTATGGTGACTAGTCCTTGGCAGCAGCTTAGTAATGTCTCGATTGAAGGCACATTTTCGGGGTCAAGCTCAGTTGAATCCATTTCGATTGCCAGCACATAGCATAGCTCTTCTGCGGAAAATGGCTCCTCAGATAGTGAGACCCACATAAGTGCCTCGGCTCCGATCTTCCCTTTGTCTCCGCTCTGCCCCCTAACCCTCTCCAGAGCTTCGGCATAAGCGCTATCCATTTCCTGGCCATTGGTCACCCGTTTAAGTGTTTCTCTCCTCCGGCGGATGGTTGACTGCTCCAAGATTGCGGTCATGCCAAGTGAAACTAGGAGAAATCTAGGGACTTGTCAGTGAATAGCCTAAGAATAACTTTACACAGTGTCATGATATCTATCACATACATCTCCGAAATCTTTTCCGGAATAGTGCAAAGGATTTCGTTTCTTAAGTCCATATTCATTATCCCACGCCGTGGATCCTTGCTCAACCTCATGGTAAGATAATTCTTGATATCTTCCTTGGTTGGTCTTATCTGGATCTTCACGCTTCCGGTGAAGTGTATCTTAATCTCATCCCAAACTTGCGGTCGGCCAGTCAGGAATAGCCGAGTGCCGGGTGATCCCTGAGTAACTCGCACCAATGCTTCGTAAAGATCCGATCGATGCCCGTCAGGGAACTCATCCAACGCGTCGATGCAAATATAGCTCTTTTGTAGAGAACGGAGAGTCGATATGAGCAGCTCGCGAACTTTACCGGGCTCAAGCTCTCGACCGCCCATCTGATTTTGTGACCACTCATATTCCTCCTCAATTTCCTGCGGAATATGCTCAAAACCGCTCACCACTTGCTTGAGGATAGCTCCTAACATGTGGGCCGTGGAATGCTCTTTGCTGGCGCGGAAGTCGCAGTACATACAGGCGACGGCGATCTGTTTCCCACCACTCTGGTGGCATAGTGTCTCGATAACTAAAGAGCTGCACAAAGACACTACTATTTAGTCTCCCCCAGTTTCCCAAGAGAATGTCAGCCATACCTGAGGTGTGTTTTCCCAACTCCGGGATCCCCGTAACAAAACAGGACAGGGCTAAACACCCCGTCCCCACCGGTATTCCAATTTATAAACTCATCTGTTCGCAAAAGCCAATCTCCTACCCCCTCCACCTGAGATTCCCTAACACCCCGGTGCTTTTGTTGGGGGGATAAGGGAGATAACCATTCCAGAATGCGGCGCCTCTCGTCTGATACCACTATGTTCCAATCGTTCCAGGTGTTGTTGTAGCTGTCGTTTATATTACCAGAGTTGATGTTTTGAGATCCGAGAGTACTCATGTTGCTCGTTATGTTGATAGAGGAGAGGAGGGGTGGCAGGGGGGTAACAATAGTGCTGGTAAAATCAGGCCTGGTTGGGGGGACGAGGGGTCTTATGCAATGAGACGATGCAGCGGAATACCGATTTTCCAATTATTCCCGTACCAAAGAAAGCCCGACGGAGACTCAAAAGGAGTATAATCTCAGTGCGAGGTGCACCAAGAAGGCTACAATTTTAGTGCTCGATCCATTGTGTATGATATCAAGAATCTTTTTCCCGCGCCCTACCCCTCAAATATGCAGTAGGCACGAGCCGGTGCGAGTGGGTGGATAGGGTGGTTCTCGATCCAATCGTTTCCATGCGCAGCCTTTGACACACTCGAAAGAATAATAATCGGAAGTAGAATATGGTGGGGGACTCCTAGAGCGGTCGCAACAAAACCCTCAACAAACTCGAGCCGAATTTCGATAACCAGACCAAAATTTTATACTACGAACGGGAATCGATAGGAAATCGGTTGTAGAAGAGAACCTCGTTTATTTCATTCAAAAATACTGTATTTTGGTGGGGCAGACGGGGTTCTTAATTTGTGTGGGAGGGCCAATTTGAACTCCCCCGACAAATTTTGTAAGGCTGGATCGAAATTAAGCTGGTATCAAAGCAATAATGGGACTAATTATGCCATATACAGGGTTGTTACATTCCCGTTTGGGATTAGTAATAGAGGACAATTTTGAAATAATGCCGAGGAATGGCCTCTCTAAGTGGGAGTCTCCTCATGCGGGCAGCGGGGCAACTGAGCCAATCCAATGAATTGCAGTTTTCTCAGTAGTGTGTTGCTTCCGGTTTATAAGTTTATCGCACAATTGGTCAACACAGAATTAAAAATTAAAACTATTTACACAATTAATTACGTATA
The DNA here is from genome assembly GCA_003313605.1 of Tuber umbilicatum. Taxonomy (NCBI): domain Eukaryota; kingdom Fungi; phylum Ascomycota; class Pezizomycetes; order Pezizales; family Tuberaceae; genus Tuber; species Tuber umbilicatum. The sequence goes on along the minus strand of QLOI01002164.1, from coordinate 7,745 downwards.
CCGGGGAGGCTCTCCGAAGGATTTTTTTTTGTTCGGAAAAACTCAGTTGGGTAGTGATTCCCTCATTGTCTGTGTTTTCTTCGACGGTTTCCAAGTCGTTTATTTTCGCGCTCAGTCTCCCCGCCTGAGGAGACTCCCGGCAGCCGAATGGGTCATATATGCTATCATAATATTTGTCCGACTCTTGGCGAAGGACGCACACGATGACTATCCTATCGTAAACAATGCGGGCAACCTCAGAATTTGACTGAATTTCTTCTCCCGCTAGATAGGCTCTTTAGTCGGTACCAGAGGAAATACTCGAGGGTATGATTAATATGATCGAGAGAAACATGGCCACGAGTAACTTTAGAGCTTGTGCGCCTCGCTTGTGCCGCGCCGATCGAGAGATTATTATCCCTATGGCGACTGCCAAACAAATGTGTCTTGTCTGCCGCACTAAGTTAAGCGTGACGGCCACCAAATGGACTTGGGGAGTAGCTGCCGGTATTTCGTCCATTCATGAAGTGTTCGGAACACCAGTGGCCCTTTGCTGGTCGCGAAATGTGTTTGGTCTAAGTGCGGTACTGTACTGTACAGTACTACTCGAGTATTTGACATACACTGCGCTAAGAGAATTCTCTAGCGCGCCGTACTCGTCATGTAAAACCTTCCTCTCGGAAGGAAGGGTTCTTACTATCATGAGAAATCTTAGATGCCGGGAGGGATCAAGCCCTAGACACCGCTGGTTTTTTTCCCTCCTTCCCGCGAAGAGTGTAGATTTAGAGAGTGCAGGTATTGCCAATTCCTTAAGGTGTGGGCGTAAACGAGGTCATTTCAGTCTTTGCTGGCAGACATCTGGTGAGTGAAACCGACAAAGGACCGATCTTGGCTCTCTCTCTTTTTTTTTATGAGGATCGAAGGCCAAGCGAACCCTGGGCTACTCCTACCACAGTTGCTCCACCTCCCACGATATACCGCGCCCCGAATGGCCAGGTGGCCGTGATTTCATCCGGGATACCGGGTATCCGGAGCAGCGGAAAGAGATAGTCGGTGTTATTTGAAGAAGATAGTGAAGGTTATTCCCACCCTCATAGGGAGTTTTATCTTCATAATCAGAGTTGACACTTTCAGTCACTCACCTGGTAGCCACATATGTATGACAGTGTGTTCTTCATCCTCCCCGCATCATTACTATGATAGAGTAGCGGCGATACACTCTGCCCCCATGTTCCAATTTAAATCCAAACCTTCAATACAAGCACCCCTTTCCTTTTCCATTTCTTTTCCCTTCTCCATATCCGTTTTCCCTTTTTACCGACTTCAGATCTGCAATGCCTTTCCCCCCCATTCCCGGTTCAGAGGGTGAAATTCTATGAGAATTCGGGGAAACCAAAGATTTTGTATGGTGTAGTAGAGTATCCGGTTCAGCGTGATCCGGGATAGTGGGGTGCGGTTGTGCGCGCGTAATCCGCCGAAACCCGCTTTGACGCTTAGAAGTCGAAATAAAGTTTGGCGTTATACACTAGCTCCTCTGAGCAGAGAGCAGCTATGAGTACAATAGGATTTTCGCTAATATTTACCGCAGGGAGGCGTTGCCGAGACTCCTGCCACGTTTTTTTTTTTAAAGGCAACCACTAACTGGGAAGGGTTACTTCATGGAAAATCATAGCTTGGACCTTATTTTGACCTCTTAGTGTCGAAACCAATTTCACCAGATTACCCGAGTGCACGGCGGGCGCCGAAGTAAAGCATTGAATATAATCCAAAATGACCCCTCTCATAAAGGGTTAGATGGGAGCGTTTTGTTCCGAATTTGAGACAGGTTGCAAAGAGAACTCATCAGATTTTAGCGTAGAAGTGGTAGGTAGGCGGCTTGCCAGAAAATGCTGTGCTCGGCGTCGGCAATAGAACTTGAGTTGGAAACCCTGATATAGATTTCACGTTCCGAGCAGTGTCAAAAGGCGGAAGGGCTGTAACTTGCAGTAGCAGGATAAGTACAGAGTACGGACCTAACTTCCCACAGTGCCCAATCCTTAGGGGAGTGTCGGGCTCTAATGCAGGACTTGCTACAATTGGTCGGCACACACCAACACTCTGCCGGATACATTTCGCTCTCCAAAAGCATCTTGGAAGGCATCCCAACTTGCTCATCGCACCTCATTCGATGATGGCTGAAACATGCCTACCTCATTAAACCTTCTGCCTGTTGGGGAGCTTTCGCGACCTCTCTGTGCTATCTTATTAGCAACCTTGTTCATAATTTCTCATGTTACCGGGGTTCCTTGGCAGAAGTGGTGTTTCGGAAGCTGTGGAGCATCTTTGCTTCGGACTTCTTTGATGCGATGCGAACCGCGTATCGGGTGGCGTTCCCCTCCGTGAAGAGAACCACGGCCTCTTGTCTAGGGCAGATCGTCCAAGCGGCGGATATCCCGATCTTCAGTATTCGCGTCACAGGTGGCCCGGAGGTGGGCTCGGTGGTGCAACAGAAACCCGATCGCAACAGGTAGGAGTTGATTTCGCGAGTGATATCTCATGACGCGGATCCCCAAATGCCTGGATGGAGTACTCAAGGAAAATAATAATAATATATGGTCAATCCCACATGTCTGATGAACCCGGGTGAATACTAGTAGCCCATGCTGCCGGGTGTGGATGTGGGGGAGGGAGTGGGGTTGCTCCTGGAAAAGGGGGATGTTGATTCCTGCTCCAGCAACCACCTCTGCATTTCAGCTCATAATTTCCAAGAACAATCTCACAATGTGCTTTATTTCTAGCGAGACTCTTCATAGAAGCCTCCAACCCGAATATCTTCCTCCCTAGTGACTACATCTGTCCCATAAAATGTATTCGCGGTATAAGTCAACTCTATTACCACTTGCCGCGGAACTCAATTAATCCTAGACGACCTTGGGAACACCATTCCCGCTGCTGCTTCACCTTTGGGCACAAACGGCGAAGAATAGGACAGGTTTCTGACACGGCTTTTCTCTAACTTTTGTGCTCTTCACGGGTGCAGCATGTGGATGCATTCTGGGTTCCAAAGTGCGTGAGAGGGGTATGGGGGGTATTGGTGAAATGAAGGGAAGAGTGAGCTTCTTTGATCGCTCGGGGTCAAAAAATAACCGAGGTATTATGGGTGATACATGAACTATTGGCCATGTACCGTTTGTGCGGTAAATAAGGCCCAGCCGTCCTTCAGTGGAGTGCTGAAGGGAAGTTTGTGTAGTGCTGAAGGGAAGTTTGTGTAGTGCGGTGCTATTATATTTCAAGCTTTGACCCGAATAATTCTCCTTCCTTTCCTCCCCGGTTCCCGAGGCCCCGATCCCCCCCTCACCCAAGTCTCCTACAGACAGTTGATATTACTTCTTACCCTTTTCACTGGCACACAATTCCGTCTATCACATAAGGCATCCTACCACATTTTGCTATATTGTATATTTCAAGTCAATTTGCTATTAAATCTTGAGCCCTGCAGCCAGGGTACTCAGTCGGATGGGGACCAGAATTGAAGGAATTACCTCTAACCCTCTGAAACGGGAAAAGCGCGGGAGGGGTTGTCACTAAACCGATAAGTCACCCCCCAAGAAATGCAGTTATCGTGATTATAGGGCTAACTCACTCTCACATCACAAGTAAAGTTCTTTGTCTTCTCACGCTTTAGTAGTCCACCCTCAAATCCACCTACAACGATATCAATCACATCCTGTCACTCAGTAGCAAGTACCCCACCACAAATGCAAGCTTGATCGCGTCTTCGCAGCGTCGACCAGGCTAACGAGAGCAGTTTGTCAACAATCATTATTTCTGTTGGCAAGTTTTCGTTCCCCCGGCGCTTGCTTGTAGCGCTCCCCCGGCAATGCATGTATTGCCGCGTGTTGGGTGTGGAGAGATGGAAGGAAAGGATAAAAGGAAAAAAAATAGTAATGGGAATGGGGCGAGATGGAATGGGGGAAGGACGAGTGCGGTGCTGTTGGTGGGATTGCTCGGTCGTATGTGGAGTGAGCATGGTTGAGTCTTACGGGTCATGGAATGTCGGATTCATTGGCCTTTCTGTCATAATTATTTCTAATCTCGTCGTGCGCTACTCTATGCTATACTATCATATCGTACCGACGCCGTCGCTCGGACAATCCAATACATGCGGAGGAAAATGGGGAAGAAAAGAAGAGAAGAGAAAGGGGGGGGAGATGGTGCGAGAAATGGACGGATGTGAAACAATAAAATAGGCAAAGAATAAGCTGGAATATAATCAAAAGAACCCAAGAAAGCCGGACCGATGGACTGAACAAAAAAAGAAAGTAGGAGTAAAACTGCAGGCCTGTGGTGACTGCGGTTGGCCCCGGAAGCATTCATCATAATATCGCGGTCTTTCTGGGAAATGTTTAACGACCGACGGGGTCATCTTCCGGAGTGCGTGATTGCGGCTGGTGCCTATCCCTGGACACCCGTGACTGTGGCATTTGGCTGCCGTTATGGGAGATTTGGATCGACATCAGGGTGTTGGAGGAGTAGCTGTACTATACCCGTGTACCCTCTACGAGCCGCCTCCCGGAGTGGTGTTCCGCCGTGGTTATCACCTGAATTAGGGTCAACATCGTGGCGTTCGAGGAGCAGCTTTACTATAGTCTCGTGCCCATGCTTAACTGCCAAAAACAGAAATGTTTGGCCGTCTTGATCACGAGAGTTGGGATTGAAATCCGCGTGTTCGAGGAGTAGCCGCACGTTATACTCATCCCCGCGCACAACTGCCAGAGCGAGCTGTGCCTGGCCGCGGTTATTGGATGAGTTGAGATTGAGTTCCGGGCGTTCGGGAGATAGTTTTACTACACCCTCATGCCTACGCGCTGATGCCTTAGAGGGTGATGTTTTGCTAAGGTTATTAGATGAGTCGGGATTGCTTCGTTCGAGAAGTAGCTTCACTATACCCTCATACTCGCCTGTAGAAGCCATGAGGAGCGGTGTTTCGCCTCTGCTATCTACGATGTTGGGGTCCGCACCCCCTGGCCCCAGGAGCAACTCGCAAACCGCTCCGTGGTTGCTTTTGACGGCCAACATAAGTGGTGTAAACCCCTGGGAATCCTTTTCGTTCACCTCCGCCCCCCGTGACCTAACCAGAGTGGCAGCAATTTCCTCAATCCCCAAGTATGCGATAGCATGTAAACTAGTAAACTTGCCCTTCTGGGTCGCGGTCGGAAGGCTGTGGCCAGACGACAAGGCCAACTTTTGTTGAAGCAGCCTAGCGGATACATGGTAATCATAATGGTCAAGATGTTGGAGTGCAAGTGATTTCGTACGTTCTGTTAACTCCTTTCTGGCATGGGCTCCCCAGTAACAAGAGGCATAGCCTAGAAAGGGTATCGTCTCTGGGAGATCCGCAGGGCTAGGTGGCAAGTCCTTAATTGTCTGAAAGTTGAGATATGTGAGACAAACCTCTGCCATTTTTGAGTGAGGACTCCCGAAAAAGTCGGGATGGCTGGCTAGATACTCTTGCAGGGTCAAGTGCATTAACCGAACCTTTGATTCCTCATCTAAGGTGACTAGTCCTTGGCAGCAGCTTAATAATGTGTCGATTGAAGGCACATTATCAGGGTCAAGCTCAGTTGAATCTATTTCGATTGCCAGCACATAGCATAGCTCTTCCGCGGACAATGGCTCCTCAGACAGTGAGACCCACATAAGTGCCTCGGCCCCAAGCTTCCCCTTGTCTCCGCTCTGCGCCCTAACCCTCTCCAGAGCTTCGGCATAAGCGCTATCCATTTCCTGACCATTGGTCACCCGTTTAAGTGTTTCTCTTCTCCGGTGGATGGTTGACTGCTCCAAGATTGCGGTCATGCCTAGTGAAACTAAGAGAAATCTAGAAACTTGTCAGTAAATAACCTAAGAATAGCTTTACAGAGTGTCATGATATCTATCACATACATCTCCGAAATCTTTTCCGGAATAGTGCAAAGGATTTCGTTTCTTAAGACCTCATTCATTATCCCACGCCGTGGATCCTTGCTCAATCTCATGGCAAGATAATTCTTGATATCTTCCTTAGTTGGTCTTATTTGGATCTTCGCGTTTCCAGTGAAATATACCTTAATCTCGTCCCAGATTTGCGGCCGACCGGTCAGGAATAGCCGAGTGCCGGGTGATCCCTGAGTAACTCGCACTAATTCTTCGAGGAGGTCCGATCGATGCTCGTCAGGAAACTCATCCAACCCGTCGATGCAAATATAGCTCTTTTGTAGAGCAATGAGGGCCGAGATTAATAGCTCACGAACTTTACCAGGTTCAAGCTCTCGACCGCCCATCTGTTTTTGTGACTATTTAAATTCCTCCATAATTTCTTGCGGAATATGTTCAAAGCCGCTTACCACTTGTTTGAGGATGGCTCCTAACATGCGAGCTGTGGAATGCTCTTTGCTGGCGCGGAAGTCGCAGTACATACAGGCAATGGCGATCTGTTTCCCACGGCTCTGATGACATAGTGTTTCGATAACTAAAGAGCTGCACAAAGATACTACTATTTAGTCCCACCTATTTTCTCAAGAATGCCGGCTCATACCTGAGGTGTGTCTTCCCGACCCCGGGATCCCCGTAACAAAACAAGACAGGGCTAAACACCCCGTCCTCACCGGTATTCCAATTTATAAACTCATCTGTTTGCAATAGCCAATCTCCTACCCCCTCCACTTGAGATTCCCTAACACCTCGATGCTTTTGCTGAGGGGATAAGGGAGATAACCATTCTAGAATGCGGCGCTCCTCGTCTGTTACCACTATGTTCCAGGTGTTGTTGTAGCTGTCGTTTATATTACCAGAGTTGATGTTTTGAGATCCGATAGTACTCATGTTGCTCGTTATGTTGATAGGGAAGAGGGGGGGTGGCGGGGGGTAGCAATAGCGCTGATAAAATCTGGCCTGGTTGGGGAGAGGGGGGGTCTTATCCCCTAGTCCGTCGCGCTATGTGCCCAGGAGACCTGGTTAAGAAAATAAGAAGATCTGGAAAGTATCCTTCCTCGACTGGAAAATAGACTTCCTTAACCGGAAATAAATCACCAGGGTTTTAAATTGAGACCTATTAAACCGATTTCTTGGGCGCATCCGACGGACTAAGGGATACAAGGAGACGACGTAGTGGCATGCCGAGAGGCTCCGTTCAGTTATTCCCGTACCAAAGAAAGCCCGGCGGACTCAAAAGGAGTAAAACCACAGTGCGAGAGGCACCCAGAAGCTTGCAACTCTAATACCCGCTCCATTGTGTAGGATATCAAGGGTTTTTCTTCCGCGCCTTACCCCTCAATTATAGAGAATTGAGCCGGTAGATCGGAGCTCCCAATCCAATCGTTTCTCCGCGCCTGCAAACCTTTGACACGTTTGAAAAAATAATAACCCAAAGTAGGATAGCGCGGCCAACGGTAGGGGCAACCTAGCAGCCATAGGAGCATAAGTCTGTCGGGCTCTTGTCTGGTTGGTCGGGATTGTGTGTTTTGTACATCGAAATATGTACGGTGGCCGAATCGGCCATTTATGCTATCATAATTTGTCTCGCTCTTGGCGTAGGGCGCACGTGATGACTACCGTATTCTGCCATACTGTACCAGTAAAAAAAGCGGGACATCTCAGAATTCTGACTGATTCTCTTCCCCCTGTTGGTATCTCAGGTTCGCTTGCTGAGTAGTCTTTGGTTGGTCCTAGGGAAGATGCTCCAGGTACCAATTTTCCAAAGACCAGTAAATATATTAGGAGAACATAGCTAAGAGTAACGGAAAGAAAAC
>QLOI01002163.1:0-30687 GCA_003313605.1 Tuber umbilicatum | reverse complement strand
GGGTGGGAGAAGGGTGGGAGAAACGGGAAGAGAAGGGTAGGAGAATGGCAAAACGAGAGGAAAAGTGAGAGTGCTTGTTTGCCAAAGGTTCGTGGCAGCGCGTCGTGGGTATATCTCAACTATTGCCTTCTGCCACGACGCACACACATGTAAGCACCGAATGGGACTCAAGTTGCGGTGACTGGAGCTATGCGATTCAGAGTATATAGGATATCATAACAACCTCCATAATGGTGGTTACTGTAGTTTTTGTCGGTACATCCGTACCCGGATTTTCGGGCCCCAATTTCCCATCGAGCTGTAGTTTTTTTTTTCCACACCATTAATTGTTTGCTCTCGTGGCCCACCGCCACCATATATGCATATAACTATTTCCGAATTACTTTCTAGAAATGGCAATATTTCCTTCCCTCATCTCCTTTGTTTCAGCAGGCGCCGTATGGTTCACAAGAGGTTTAGGTTACCCGAGTGATAAGGTATGAATCTTTGAATAGTCTTCACATACCTTTGTACGGGATACCACTGCATGATCACAACCCCAGATGGCATACAATCTCAATCATACAATAGCCACTTGTCCCCCATGTTAGACTACATATACACCAACTCTCGGCTGTTCCTGCCTAAACCCCACTCAGCTCGTTGCAACACACGCCTTCTGTTTGTAGAACGATCGGTCCGGAACGAGTTCCGTGATAGCTCGGGGTAAATAGTGTTGTGTTGAGTCGACTCGGCATGATACTTGGCTCTGGGACCTCGCCTCCCCTCCAGGAGCCCTTACAAACCGTAACAAACGTATTAAAATTGCTAGCGAGCAAGGCAGGGCTTTAGCGACCTAGGAAATTTTACCGCGTCACCCTTCCCCCTATCTTCCTTCACTCGTCTCTGCCACGCCCTCTATCTCTAACGCGTCCTGCGGCTAAGCCGCGGATCATAACAACCGCCGAGGCTAGTGTTGCTACAACAGCAACTACCCGGTTCTCATCACTCTCGTAGCTCCGTCATCCTTCCTCCCCATTGTCACCACTAGTCTTGAAGAAGCGTGGGGCCTATGGCCGCGAACTGTGTGAAGAATAATCTACTATCTCTTAAACAAAGCTATAGAATTTTGTCCTCCCTCCGTAGCCCACGTTGCCTCTTTCCCATTTTGCTGATAACTCATTTATTTGTGGAGTCGTTAATATTATGTTATCTGGTGATATTAATGCACTTCTTCCTTCTCGCCTTCTTTGCTAGGTGTGGCCCGTGTGGGCTAGAGTATAGTAGATGGTGATTGGAATGTGGGAAAGGATTTTGATGTCGCGGAATTGGATTGTTCACCGACTTCACATAAAATTTGAATTTTTTGGAACTACGAACGGAGGCGGTGGTGCTACACCAAGCAGAGTGGTGTTTGAGCAAGAGTATATGGGAGTTGGTGCATATGCAACCTTAGTACGAGAGGCCAGTAGCTTGCATGAGCGGTTGGGTACACAATCTGGAGTAGTTATCATGCAGGCGCATCATATTCAATATGTGAAGAGCTGTTCTAATATTCATACATTATCACCAAGGAAATGTGAACCTCTTAAGAACAATATGGTGCCTGCTGAAACCTAGGAGAGAAGGGAAAGGAATAATGCTGTTTCCAGAAAGGCAACTTGCTAATAGATACATATTTGATGACTGTGGACTTGGAGTGCAAATAGCAAGCATTAGGCGAGAGAGGGGCAGGGAAACCCAGTCTTGAATGGGAAATCAAGGTCCAAAACTGGGTATAAGTAGAACGAGAAAATATATAGCAACCAGAGTTGTAGGGGCGGGTACCTTGGATATCATGAGTCACAGAAAACTAGTCACCTCAATTTGTACCTTGTTCAGTATTTGTATGTGTGCATCCTAGCTTGAAACGGTCTTGAATATACCCAAGACCCGCAGCGGCAAACCTTTAGCAAACCACCACACTCCCTTCTCCTGGTGCCACATCCTCCTCCTTGTACCCTGCCCTTCTCCCACCCTTCTCCTGAGACCTCTTGTTAGGCATGAACAGTTCCAACACGCCTCTCTGGCCCCGATGTAGGGCCCGGACGTCGCCTGCAACACAGTGTGTAGTTGCTAGTTGCCAGCAAAAATTGCGGAATTGGGAATCCCCATAACACTGTATACGTCGTCGCTGTCCGTCCGACCGGAAGCTGTTCGCAGGATATATGAGAGGGGTAGTGTGCACTGCTCATACAGCTGGAATCCAGTATATGATACAAATGATATCTGCATGACCAGGAAAACCTACCGAATCAGAAAATTAAAAAACCCATCATGTTGGCTGATGACGAATAGTCATAAGTCTGCAAGAATGGAAGGGAGTTGAGAAGATGTAGCTGCAAGCCCACTCTTGCTAGGGAAATCAAAGAAGCGATGGAGCACTAAGCCTACCAACTGCAGGTAAAGATAATGCAGTCACGCCTCTTTGTTGTTACCGTTGTCTGATATTGAGACTGATCAACTCAGTACCAGAGGAACGACTAGTATGTTCACAAATTGGGTGGCATACTCAGACTAAGTTCATATGGCAAAGGCATCATTTACTTCCGACTGGCAGAGTCTTGCACACCCTCAGGAAGACAAAGTAAAATAAGCCGAATGACCAGAAGCGGGGAATCATTCAGGGTCTACGCGTGTTCGCACTTAAGATTGATAAGACGAAAGACTAGGAGTTGTTGCGGAGGTACTTGGTTAGTATAGGTATTAGATGTACCGGCCGCGGAAACTCACGCAGGATATAAATATAAGAGTTCCTCCCTAGCTATTAGACAGACAGCAACAGAGAAGAGATCTTATCAATATAACAAGTTATTATCTGCACTTCATACTCTTAGTAGTTTTAGCAAAAACGAGTATCAGCGATAAAATTATGACACCTTCGTGACACTACTCCGTTATCGAACACTTAAAACGCTTAACCTTACTCTACTGAGCTCTGAGTTGGTTACCCGTAACACCTCCACCCGGTTCTCTCCCCCTCTTTCCACTCTTCTCCCACTCTTCTTCCATGCATTTCCGCCCACCTTCCTTCTACCATAATTCTTCTTCCACCTACTTCTTGTACTGCCATACTTCTGCAGACTCCCTCCACTCTGAGCCACAATTTCTTCTCTCAACCCTTAACCTTCTTACAGCTACCTTTCATGAGTTATCACCCTCACCTTAAGTTAATTTTGGTAATCTATTTTTCCCTTGATTGTTAGATCATTTGGCTAATTTCTTTATTACCTTTTTGGCAAAGAAGGTAAGGGATACTTCACAGTTGCTGGTATCAGTACAGCCAATACAACGCTATTCAATACCATAATCCATTAGTATACTGATTATCGGAATATCCAGATATCCTTTATTATCCTGAGTGGTAGCACTAAGACCAAATATTTACCCCCATGTTCAGGCATTTCGTGAGGGGTCCCTGTAAGTGCTCAAGCATTGTAAGCACTTGAGGAGCGAATGGCGCTTCCAAGTGTTCACTACCATGGTTTATGTCTTCTCGGCGACCTGAGATGTGCGCCAATATCCGTAAAAAGGTCACTTGATGATATTATCCCCACATAGTATCAAGTTTAACCCTAAACTATGGTGTTGAATGGTGTTGTATTGGCTGTACTGATGCTGGCAACTGTGTAGTATCGCTTACCATCCTTGCCAAAAATAAAATGAAGAAATTAGCCGAATGATCTAACAAGTGAGGGGAAAATAGGTTATCAAAATTAACTTATGGCGAGGGTGATAACTTGTAAAATGTAGTTGTAAGGTGGTTGAGGGTTGAGAGAAGAAATTGTGGCTCGGAGAAGAAGGAGTCTGCGGAAGTATGGCGGAACAAGAAGTTGGTGGAAGAAGAAGCATGGTGGAAGGAAGGTGGGGTAAAATGCTTGGAAGAAGAGTGGGAGAACGGTGGAAGGAGGGGGGTAGAAATGGGAGGAGGTCTCAGGAGGAGGGTGGGAGAAGGGCAGGGCACAAGGAGAAGGGATGGTGTTGGTTTGCTAAAGGGTTGTGGCCGCGGGTCTTGAGTATATTTCAAGACTGTGTCAAGCCAGGACCCACCCATGCAAATACTGAACGGGGCTCAAATTACGGTGACTAATTCTATCACACTCATGATATACAAGGTAACCACCCCTAGAACTCTAGTCGCTATAGAATTCCTTGTTTTACTCATACCCAGTTTTCGACATTGATTTACCATTAACGATTGGGTCCCCCCCCCCCCCTTTCCCTCAACACTTGCTATTTGCACTCGTAGTCCATGGTCGTCAATTATGTATCTATTGTCAAGCCTCCTTTCGTGAAACCGTGTATTCCTTTCCCTTCTCTCTTTTGTTTTAGCAGGTCCCGTATTGTTTGCAAGAAGTTCACTTTACAATTGTAATAATGTATGAATATTTGAACAGTTCGTCACATATTTTACATGATGCGCCTGCATGATGGATACTCTGGACAGCATACTCCACCACTCATACTAGCTACTAGTCTCTCATACAAAGGTTGCACATGCTCCAACTCTTTTATGCTCTTATCCATAGGCTGCTCATCTCGTTGTAACACCACCCCATGTGTTCGTAGATTTAATAAACAAAAATTCTTTGCAAAAATGGTAGGGGTTTGGTCACATAATTTTAGGATCCTTTCCCACGTTCCCACCATCACCCACTACGCTCTAACACACATCCAGCAAAAAAACACAAGAAAAAAGAAAATGCAGCTCTAGCACCAGATACCATTGTATTAACCACTCCAACAAATAAACAAGTTATGTGGGAAAAGATAAAGACGTGATGTGGGTGACGGGGAGTGGATAAAATTAAATAGCTTTTATTAATAGACGATAAATTGGTCTTTACGCATTTCATGGTGATAGGACTCATGCTTCTTCAAGGCTAACAGAGCCCCCGGTCCAAATGACATAATTGGTCCTGGGAGTGGTTTAAGAACCGGGAGTCTTTATGGTTTTCACAACACTAGCTTCCACCACTGTTGTTGTCTGTGGTTTACGAGCTGGAAGTGTTGGAGATGGAAGAGCGGGGCGCAGGTGGGTGAAGGAAGATAGGGGAATAGGAACACAATATTCTTCCTACGTTACTAAAGCCCAGCACTGCTCTCTTATAATATTTATATATTCGCAAGGACTGCTAGAGTAGGGGTTAGGCCCTAGAGCCAAATACTGAGTCGACCTAATACTGCTTTATCCACCCTGAGCTATCACCGAACTCATTCTAAACTCAAAGTATTATAAAAAACCGCATTTATTACTCTCTGGTGACCTCCGGAACACCGTCCAACCATCCCAAATACAATTGCACCCTCAAATAATTTATCGCATCTGTGTGGGAGGCGGGCCCAGAGGTATAAAGTAAAAGAAGTGCTCAGATGAGTATGGTGCGGTTCTTCCAATAGGTGGTATAAGGTACTGGATCAAAACACTTGGTCGAACGATATTTCCTCACTAGAAGATCCATAATTGTGTCTCCGCTCTGAGAACGCCAGCAAACGCCTATGAATCTACTAAAATATTTTGGCGTATTACTAAATCCATAAGTAATCACAGAAACCTTAAGGCCTGTTTAAGAGCTGTAATACCCGTTAACTAGTTATGGGCGATGAGAGAGAAGATAATTACTAAATCTGAACAAAAACCGGTTGGTGGTTAGGTCTTCTACCGAAACAACTCGACGGTCTGAAAAAGTGTCTGAGTTAACCACCACGATTCTAGCTCAGTAACGGATCCAAACTGCCTACTGTAGACAGTGAAAGCAGGGGCGGCACTACGACAAAATCTGAGGGCAATCTTCGAGCAATTGATAGAGATTTGAGTTGTGGTACATATTTACGGCCCGGAAAACTAGTATATTCGTCGTTCGCTCACGGTGCTCCAACGTCGATTTGTGAATGTAATATGGAGCGGATTAGAGAACCTCGAACGGAAATTGAATAAGCGAAAGCCGAATCTGGGTGACTGCGGCTGATGCTGAGTATTTAGCTACTGTACATATGCCCTCACGTTACGCCAAGAAATACACTGGTAACCCATGCCAAGGCCCCCTCGCATAGTATGATCCTACTTTAATTCCCCACCCAAAGCTCATTCTGACGGTAGAGGTGCTGACTCCACTGGGGGATCTTCCTCGTCTACAATACTCGCGTATATACGAATGGAACCCATGGAACTCCCGGACTGTTTGCCCAGGCGAGAATACAATACCCATCCGACCCACCATTTTTCCATCCCCAACTTGATTCGCACCACTGACCCCGTCACCCAAGACATGTACCCGGCATTCCCCATATCACCTCACCCTCGCCGGATCCGGGCCCGGGAGGCAGAATAAGCAACAAATTGGTCCGGTATACTATAGGTAAGGAGGCAATATCATTGGAAGTGGGCCTAACCTTACAGCACGAAATCAGACAACAGGAGAACGACATCCCAGCAGCAAACTTGGTAAAACTGAAGCCCGACCCATAGCTACCTCTTATACTGGGGGCACACGGCTCAATCTAATTCCATCTGGCTAGTAAAATCGCCCCGGCGGATCTATCGAAGCGAGTGTTCCCGATTCCTATGGTCGCAGGAGCGTGAGATCGCCACTCCTTGTAACACCAATACGGTATTGAAATTCATTCATAAACGTGGGCTGCTGTTCCAATCAATATCGGTGGTTTCTGTGGTTTCTAAGAGAGAAAATTGAGGGTTTCGTTCCAATGATTGGTTGGTTGCTCTGGGTGCCAACGAGGGTGACAAACAAGCCCTTCTCACTTTCCTACACGATAGCGCTCCATCCAGTACCGCAATATCTTGGGACGGAGATGCCATCTTCGGCTATGACGGCGAGTCCTACAAGGTGGGGCGGTGGCTTTTGAGAAGTATAGAGCAACTGTTTGAATATAGATAAATTTACTTTTACTCAGGAGTGCAGAGACAACTGAGAGGCAGCGGTGGGGCTAGGATCACAGTGGATGGAGCGCGCCGAACGTGCGGGCAAATGACGGAAAGGGGAAGTGACGGAGACGCTGGCTAAGGGCAGGTTTAGGAGACCGGTCTGATGCGAAGTGTTGGACTACTGTTTCTTCATGAGTCTCCATTTTCTTTGGTCTCCTCAGGTGACTTCGAACAAGCTCGTAGAGACCTTATCAAGATCTGTGGGACTTTAGACGCCATGATAGAACTTGCAGGCTATTTAAACCGGCATCCCGGCGAGCTTTTATTTGTTTTACTGTCACGGGCTCCCACACCCTGAAGATACTTGTGGATACTTACGCTAGTTGGATTGGCCTATCAGAGAGAGCAAATAACACCTAGCCCGCGAGAGAAAGTGATCCTCTCCGCGAGGCAGGACCCATTCCAGAACGAGGGAACAACATCGGACCGACAGAATCTGTAACCAAATGTGAATACTGTCTCAGTTTCATGATTGTTGCTGGCGTCAGGATTGCACAGCAACTTACAGGTAATTTGTCGGACTATATGCTTCCCTGGTCGCTAAGCCTTCGCTAATATTATCGCTTCATCAAATATCGGGTATCACTGCCATTGTTTTCTACGGTGTTTCAATCCTCCACAATCTTCTCACCAATTCCGCCAAATATCTCAATGCCGCAATCTCGGGTGGTACTTTGTTTATGACCATGGGGGCGTCCATGTTGTTCGATAGAGTGGGCCACAATGTTTTACTCCTAACTTCGACATTTGTGATAGCGCTCTCCTCGGCTGCCCTTGCAGCGGGTATGTTTAGCAGATTGGCTGTCCTTTCTGCCGTTGCAACCCTACTATTCGTCTCGCCCTTTTCCATGGGCTTGGGCCCTCTCCCCCGGATGGTCGCCTCTTGTAGGATTGAACCACGGGGAATTGGTGCTGCACAATCAGTCTCTCTAATCTCTAATTGGATGGGTAGGTTCTTGGTTAGTTTCCCAGTCCATGTGATTGCGAGTACCACTGAGATGGGTTTTGTTTTCGTAGGATTCATGATTCTGGCGGCGATTTTTTTCGGTTCGGGTCTTCGCTACTTGAAGCAGGGCCCTTGAGAATACTACAAAATTCACAATTGTTTTCACTCCTAATGTTTCTCTTTCCACTCTCTGTTTTTTTTCTTTTTTCTTGTTGGGGTGTTTTTTTTTGTTCGCCCCTGGGATTGAGATATCTTACGTAGCGAACACTTTTCGCATTGCTTCTTCCGCTCCCCCCCCCAGATACCCGATGTATAGCATACAGCTTGCACATGGGCTGGAGATAGTAAGCTAGTGGTGCTTTCTGTCGTTTTTTTTTGTCCCTATTGCTCGCTACTTTATGCAGAAAGTTAGGATACTGCATGAAGATACGCAGGAAACAAGACCTTGCGCAATTTCCGTTCCGCAATCACTTGCTGCGCGATGTATACAGACAGCTAGCAGTACTATATGAAATCGAAGCATTACACTGAGACAAACCTGAGAGTTCACAATATTTTTAGTCCCTCGAAGTGACTATATCCCCTGTCGCCCCACCTTGAATGGTGGAAAGGAGCTTTGAATCAACAACTGCGGGTTTAATTATATCTGTGGACTATCGCAAGCAAAGCTTTGTATCACATAGTAGCTCGGGATGTCGGTCGACGCTAACGCGGATCCCCTCGTTTGGTGCAAAGAGCCCAGGTGGGTCCTCCGTTGGAACAGTAATAAAGAAATTCTAGGCTTGAATGGAACTTATTTGCGAAAGGCGGAGAGGAATAACAGATGACCTGTTAACTTTGCGACTTATCCTTCTACAAAGGTGGGTGAGCCGCCCGCTTTAAATACAAAAAACAAGAACTAATCTACCGGGAGTCTTCCTATCAGGATCCTATCTTCTCCGTCACTCCACGCTCCATCTCCTTACGACTCATTCTAGCTTTTACCTTACAAGGACTATTTTCTCACCGCCATGGTTCTTCGCTGTCTTCTCCGGTTCCTCGCATTACTCTCCTGTCTTCGTTTTTCTTTCCGGTTCCTCGCATTACTCTTCTGTCTTCGTTTTTCTTTCCGGTCCCTACACCGGAGATAGTTCCGCTGGTCCTTATACTGGAGATAGTTCCGCCAGTCCTTACACCGGAGATAGTTCCACCGGTCCTTACACTGGAGATAGTTCCGCCGGTCCTTACACTGGAGATAGTTCCGCCGGTCCTTATCCCGGTTCCTTCTTCACCGCACTTATATTGCTCATTATCCGGTTGGTTTCGTTTTTCGCCATTGGTCCCGCTCCCAGTACTTGTGTTCGCTCATGTACCATTGTCCTCCCTATCACTTCGCTCGTACATAAAATGAAAAAACATAATGCTGACCGGAAGCCTGCAGGCCGGCTTCTGGGTAAGCGCCGGTGATTAATAATAAGTAATTCAACTCATTGTCAACAGATCGGAATTGAGCCAAGAATTGCTAGGGCGTGATAGGTAAGGCGAGGTAATACACTGTAGGCTCCCACGATTCGCACAAGTTTATGTTGATTGTCAAGAGGTGCGAGTATACTGTTGACGCTGACGGTGGATCGCAATGGAAAATGTTGATAAAGATGATTGTGGATTGAACATCCAACTTCGTCTTCATCAATGATCACCCTGCTTTACTCATCCACAATCTACAGCATTTCTTAGTTTTGAACTGGGTAGATTCTGTCGCTGGTTCAGCTCTTACCAAAAGTTTATCTTGAACTGCTTTTGTGGACAACCATTAATGATAAAGACAACTGCTACCCTGTGCCCTATGAAAGTGTCTTCATCTCAGCGGTGTTTCGCTTAAAAAAGTCTTTGTTGTGGCTGACTAGCGGCCCCGTTCGACTGTGTGTGAATTTGCCTCACATCTTGACTGAGCAAGAAGTTCGCGCCGCCGTTCAATATTTTACTTGGTACACAGGAGTTGCTTCATGACTGTGTTGCAGGATAGGCCAATTATTGTTTCTTACAGGTTGAACATAAGGCAATTATGGGTGGCGATTTATGGTTAGCAGCTCACCTGATCTCAGCTACAATTGAATTATTGACCGACCGGTGAAATAGTCCACAAATGTCTGCACCACAGAACCAAAGAACCCATGCTGCTGCCTTCTCATCCACCCTGTTCTACACAAATTCTTGCCCCCTTAGTGATCCGGCAGCCCTTCCCTATTCTTAAGATGCAGGTATCCTAGTCGTGCGCAATAAAGGTATTGGAAGAATACGCCCGCCAGCATAATTTCCGCTATCTTGAGTCCAGTGCGAGGCAAAGTTAGTCGATTTTCAGGGATTGGTATAACAGAGCATACGCTTACCAGGTCCATTTTAGGTATTATGTGCCGGTATAAGATATCCTCGAGATGGGTTTTAGGATTCGGAGTTGGGCGCGGGGCGGGGAGATGGGTGAGAGCTCGTTATTATAATGAAGGCTTTTATCCTTACATCACGCACACGGAGTGTCAACTGCTATGAGGTCATTGGCGGCCCTGTGCCATTAATGTAGTTTGGTGCTAAATATGCGAATACGTGAAAATCACATCATCGGAGGGCCGTTTAGTGGATATTGGCTTGCATCTCGGTTCACGGCCCAAAGAAAACACACAGTAACACTAGTGGACAATGGGAAGCGGCAACAGGTACTCCGAATGCTGGAATACTTATAATCATTCTTTTCACTATTGAGTTGTGTTCCCACAAGCCAATTCCTGTTGCCAAGCCGCGGTCCCAGAACCGATACATCGTGTGACAAATATACCTCAATTGAGTGGCCCACCCGAGCACCAGAAGCCGCATATCCAAAGCTAGTAGGGATCACAGGACTAGCAAGCTCAGGTACGGGGTTTTCGGCCACCCTTAGCCTGCGGCCAGAAAAACAACAACCAACAACCATCGTACCATCTTCATGCAATTACACAAATCACAACCACAACATGAGTACAGTGTTCCCAAGCGTCCAGTCCGTTCGTCTTTTGCCTAGGACGGGACGGACGCCATGTTTGAGGCCTTTGCCCGGAACGGATGCGAGGTTGTAGTCCGTCCAGATCCATGCCCGGGACGGACGGCCGGGTCCTATAAGTGTCTTAGCTTATGTTTCATTTTTGAATCGCATGAGCATGCTGTCTGTATTATGGAGAAACGAAACACTTTGATTCCGCTATCGTGTATTAAATTTTCCTCTGAATCAACGCCCCTCAATTCCAAAGATGGCGAGGCCATACTGGAAGTTATTATTCCGCAAAAAAGACAACAGGGCCTGGCCGTCACCTACAGGGCTGCGATATTCATCAAAGATGGACGCCGTGCCCGGCCGTCCGTACTCACACTGCCCGGGACGGCCGGGACTATTGCCTGCCACGGCCATGGCGTCCGCCCGGGACGGTTGGGAACACTGCATGAGTACATATGAGGAGATGATCAGTCATGCCATGAAGGCCATTTGAGGATGACTTTTGTGGGAGAAATGCAGCCAAGGAGTATGGAATTGCCATATCACCTTGCAGAGTCATGGTGCAGGCAGATCTGCAGCACAGGTTAGGTACCAGCACCAATCACGCCTGTTTATCAATTAGGAAATCGCTTTAGACATCTTGATTCTTGACCAAGAGACATGTACTTATGCCCCTTCACATTCCTGAATAAGAAAAAGAGCTAACTTGCTTTATCACTAGCATGTCATGGTACCTTGCTACCTAGTAGGGAGTTGACAAGAATAAGATAAAGAGAGAAGCAATTTAACTGATTGTTCTTAAGATGTTTATGACAAGTAATGATGTTGATGATGATTTAATGGATCACATAATAAGGTACAACCAATTCTGATAGCATCTTAGTTGTATCCGTCTATGTCACCATTAGGCCACTCACCAATATTACAGCAGAAAGAGTACTTCCCAAGTTTTGTACATGATAATGAGAGTGAGCCTGTGGGAAGTTTAGTTATCGTGGTTGCTAAACAACTGAGTATATTAACGTTTATAGTTAGAAAATAACAAATGTGGTTCGATCACATTTCATGATTACCACGACCAACCTAACAGTAACATATACTGCCCACCAGGCCAACTTAAACCTATAAAATCCTCAGCCCCGCCGTATCCACAGGTAATTTGGTACATCAGCAAAAATTACTTTTGCATCTGGTCTGTAGGCTTTATGTCCGGACGCACCCGGCATCGGTATTGCGTCCTGCGAGTCCAGGGGCGCGTTGCAACGCAATTTTGCGTCCTCAGCGTCTTGGCTTGCGTCACCAAACTATTTTGCATCCTGTGTGTCTTGCCCAGTGACCCTTGCGACATGTTGGACACCTCGTATGGGAAGACGCCCGAACTGCGTCCTAAGCGAGTCTTTGTTTCAATTTCCATTCCAGATGATCAGATCTGTACCATACGTCTTTCTCACATTCTGTCGCTTGTCTCTGGTCTTCTACCTTCTGGGCGAGAGCTGGGTGTTGCGTTCATCGCCATCTTGCATCTGGTTTGCCTTGACTACTCTCCCGACGTCAAGACTACATTTCACTAGTTCTCCACGTCACTCCCTCATCTGGATGTCCACACCTCCGCCTCACGGCTCCCCATTCTCGCGATGTCTCACTCTAGTTTCCTAGCCTCTGTATCATCCCCGGATGCTGGGGAAATTGTTCATCCTTAAGTTCTCCGTGCGCGATCCGTCTCTCGGATGTTGCATGTCCGTCCTAGCAGGCATTGGCCGTCTGTTCCCAGTCGGCACTTCCGTGCTCGTTATGTCACAGGATCTTACAATCACTTGATTGTTAATGCCTTCAATAATTACAACTCTATTATTTCTACCTCTCACTTGCTAGACAGTAATATCGTCTGCTTCGCGCACTTCTCATCAGCAGTTTGCCATTCTATCCAAGCCTCCTATGAGCAGTGTGGCGATTTGTGAAGGGTCCACACAAATAACCAGTTTTCGTGATCCGGGCGTTCGTCAGTAAATCTCATTGAACGTTCTTAACTCAATACGACTGTTGACAAGCCATTTTTAATCACCCTTCAAGATAAGGTGGGCAAGGCCGAGAATTGTACCAATGTTGACAATTGTGAACTTTCGTGCATCTACCCTGAGCTGGGCCATGACAAGATCATGGAACTCTGATGGGTGTCCAGAGTTAAGATCATTTAGCATCTGAATATACATAAGTCGGTAGACACTCCTGGGGTCTCCGTGGTCTCGGATTTTAAGAGTGCTAAGAGCTTCCCGGGAAGCCGGCCACTGAGTGCGCTATACATTTCTTCCCCACCAGTCTGTACCCAGACCCAATCGTTACGACTATCCTGGTTCCGGAAGATGCTGGTACCTGTAGATCGTGGCCGGTAGATGTTGTAAACATCGTTTCCTTGAAACGTTAGAAACAGGACTTCGAGTTGTGTCATCTGCTCGACATGAAGCTGTTGAATTATCACAGGGTCTTCGAGAAGGCATCGTTCCTTGGCCTGGCTCTGGCGGCTATGTCTAATCAATTCAGTACTCATTGTCTTGCTCGGGATGTCCAAGACCTTGCAAATATCGGGAAGGTTCGCACCTTCGAGTCGTTATCCCTTCAATTGCCTCCTGCGTATTTGGGGCTCAGATTCAATGCTCGGAGTGTTCAAAATCGGGGAGATGTCCCACGGGATTTGGACTCCATGACGTCAAACTGAATACAGGTTCAGTAGTCTCATTCAGATCGCGTGTTGTCCCCCATAGCTCTGTAAGATCTGTTGTGCGGCATCATTTTCATTTGAATGTCTCCATCCGCCCTTGATTTGCTCCCTGTGTGCGAGCTCCCCAAACTCCGTAGAATACATTGGAATTTTGCCAACCTGGTATATATGATGGCTAAAGTTACACAGTAGATGTATCATTATAAAGTTGAAATGAGATTCCGCATTGATCAATTTCATGCGCCGGTAGTTCACTTCTTCTCGATCCTTTGTCTGCACACGACGTCGCTTGGTTCCAGTGAGCATTTAGTTCACATCCGTTTTCTGTTCTCACAGCTCCCTGCGCTGGTCGTCAACCTTCGCCAGTGTCCATTTAGATACCAGAAACTCTAGAAAGATATCCTTCATCGCATGAAATCGATCATGATGTTGTTCCATGTAGCCGATGGTTTCACATATATGACTTCGGTAATAGGCTATCATACTAAAATCAAGTAGGGATCGGACGCAGACAAGACCACGTTGAAAAGATAGCACTTGAGTGCAGGCGGGTTTCTTAATGCCACTGCGAGAACTCCCGTAGGACATCGCCCCAGGTTCCTCATCTCCATTCCTTGCCATTTTATGACCTCATGGTAGGCTTTCTTGGGAACAAAGAATCCTGGATGTGGCGGTAGGGCCTTTCAAGCATCATGAAATGCTTCCTGCCGTGCTTGTTTCTTGAGAAATGCTGGAACCTAATCCATCATGTGCTTGAATAGTCGTAGGCAAATGGTATGCAGTAAATCAGGCTTGTGCAGATCGTGGGCCAATATGCTCTGAAGGCTATAAAACACATTATGCCCGATCTTGATGCCTAAGGTGTCGTACATGGTTTGGATGTGGTGTGTGTGGGACTCCCCTGACTGATCCTGAATTCTCTGTCCCAGATGCACGTATCTCACGGAATCTCCCGTTAGATATATGTTCTACCTGTGAGACCCTAACATATCCTTTGATATCTCGCATCTAGGACAGGTGTTGGATTCTACGCCACCTATTGACACGTTTTCCATATGGCCGCCAATCCATGCGGATAAGATAGGAGAACACTTGTTGAGTTTCCCATCGGCACAGTCAATCGGTACGGATTCAAGGGCTGTGTCTTGTAGGGGCGCCAAGAACAGATCGAACATGCCTTGTAATGTATCGGCATTGGTTTCTCTCCAGATATTGTTTGCAGAAGCAGACTGCGTGAATTTGGGCGGGACAGGTAATAGTGCAGGAAAGAGCACTGCCATCAACCCAGGTCTATTACGTTTGGAGGATGGGAGATTCTCTATGGTAATATACACAGGCCACGCCTTCTTGTCACCGGAGAGGTTGGTGCAGTGCGTCGGATCCCACATTCCTCTAATTGGGACCACCATCGCGCCGTACGTACTTGTTTCCTATCATTACTTGGCATCTGGTTTCATCAAGGAGGAGTGGATAGGCCGTTCGGCACTCTACCTGAATGTCCCACCACCAGTCCGCGGTATGCATTTCTGCATATACTCTTTCGCCGTGAGGATCGTATTCACGTCACGGTGCCTAAACAAAATCATCTCGGTACCAGATCTGACGGGGAAGATATGGAATATAGTCTAGCATGCGGCACTAGATGAAAGGTAAGATTCTCGTACCGTCGTCCACTTGGACCTCGAACCATCGTAGATAGAGACCATACGGATCCAGCTCCTGTAGGTGTTTCTCAAGTGTATTCATTGTATGATAGTCAACGTCAGCGGAATTGCTGAGGCCACTTAGGCAGTATTCATTAATCTGTCCCTTAGAGACCTTCTATTCTATGAAGGAAGATGACAGTTTGAAACCTAGCTCGTTGGCCAATGGTGCCCATGAGTCCTCGCACAAATTTCTTTATTCTGCATTGAATCCCTTCGCTTTGCCAATAGATTCTCCTGCACCTGGATAGTGAGTTGGTTCAGTAGGCGTCAAAGATGGTGTAACAATATTCAGCTCTTCCACACCAGACTCGAGCTCAACCTCGTTTAGTGTCTTTTGTTCGTAACCGCAAGGATCCAGGTCTGATTCATAGTCGGAATCTCCCTGATCCTTCCCGTGGGCCTGCATGTCGTGGGGTAATGTGTTGGGTTCCGTCTGGTTAATAGACCCGCGGGGAGGATGATGCTGTCCGTGAGACACGACAAGATTGCACAAATCTGCATGTGGCATTCGTAGGTGTTTCTCGCACTGACCTGCTCGCACGTATTTGCAGCAAAAAAATGAACACTTGGTTGGCATTGCCAGAGTGGGAAAAGAAAGTTTTCTGAATCCTCAGTATATTGTCAGATGGGAGTGATGTTTGTGTTTGGGTGTGTGGAGGTGATGCGGGCCCAGCATTTTGGATGCTGATGGGTTTAGTGAATATGGTAGTCTTAGCGGTTATGCGCCTGGCACTTATAGGTCAAGTGAGATCAACTGTCTTTCGTTCCGGATATCAGGTTTCATCTGCGCGTAAACATATGTCATTAAGATTCTGCGTCGGTATGTATATGCAGTTCTATTTTTCAACTGGAGTCGAGTAATGGTCCTAAACCGGTGCAGCCTTTAAATTATGCAATGTTTTTGAAAAATATACATGATGCCTAGAACATCAGGAACTCAGATATATGAAGTAACTTCATCTTGACCAAAGAAGTCTCATAACAAAAGAATATCTACTACTTACACAACTCTCATAATATCAACATTCGCTTCAGTTCAGACGCTACATACATAACCCTCACTATACCAACATTATCATCAATTCAGACGACATGGCCCATAATAACAACCTGTAATATGTCCACCTACCCAATGGCAAAAAGAGACATAACAGCAAAAAGGGAGCGAAAGCTCATGTCGCTCCTGCAGGACATGCATACTACCTCCCAGTTATTAGTTTTGACGCAAACTTTAGCATTCCGATTGCCCACAGGCAAGAAATCAACTGGTCTAAGATGATCCTTCACTTCGCTGGGTATGATGCGAAGCTCCATGAGACTTGGCAAGCGGCTGTTAAAGTTCAGATGTCAGGAAGGGGTTTTGCCCCTCGACCAACGCTACCACACGCCGAATTTCCTGCGATCGTCCATGGGATGAGGAGATCGCGCCCTGCATAGGATATCCTTGTGAGAGTTGACACTGGTAACCATGCTGCCAGGATTCAGGAAATAGACGTAGCCATCGCATGTCTCATTAAAGACTAGCATCAAGTTAAGAGCTAATCTTCTAAGACACCCCACAGCGCAAGATGCCAGTGGAAATGGCCCTGCGCAGATTGCAATTAACCCAATGTTACTGCCCCCGAATGGGCCAGCACCGAACGGCGTGAATACTACCGCAGTCCCGGGTCACGCACCTGGTGTGCCTGTGAGAGCCCTGGCTGATAAGTGTAACATGGCGGCCAGAATGCTGAACTACCTGCTGAGTTTAACCAGGAACACACCCAGAGTGCCGAACAACCTGCTGAGGGTGCTCTGAAGGGTGATCAGAATGCTGAACAACCTGCTGAGGTTGACGAGGAAGGCGACCAGAATCCCGAACCTGCTGAGCCTGCCGGTAGAGTGAATGTAGCTCAAGCACCTGCACAGACACGCCCTCACGAATCAAACATTCAAACTCGTCAGTCCAATTCTCTACCAGCTCTTGGATTCAAGTTTTCACTTATTGATGAGGAAAATTTAGATTGGGAGGCACTGCTTGGATGCCCCCGCGTGTTGTGAATCGCTTGCGTTCGGACATCAACACGTCACGCAGGTGGGCCAATCAGCGAAAGGACAAATTTGGCTGATCAGGGAAACTATCATCAGTTTAATTGGCGCGTACCCCACACCTCGGGAGTACAAGTCGGTTAGTTGGATTCCGATGATATCCCTGGATTGCGCGCCATGATTTTGAGATGGGTACCTTTACGGCAAATTCGCTATATCCTAGGTGCCACTGGCAATGGAAGTCGGTCACTCAACCGGCATCCTGACTTATCGCGAAGTCAGTTCGAGACAATTGGGATTGAAAACTAGGAATCACTACCCGCCTGGCTGCTCTCAAATCCAGTTCTGCAGAACACACTAGATCTCCTGATATATGATTGCCGCGACAAAGTCGATGTAGCAGCGAATATTCCTGAATTGAGGGGGCGTTCATAGCTTGCTGAATTAGCGGTACATGATGTAGCTAACGATCCAATCGCACAGGTTGGTAGATGCCTGTCCGGGGACAGGTGCCATGTGCCATGTGCCGGGGCAAGAGATGGGGCTAGAAAGGCCAGAGCAATAAAAGTGTCCAGAAAGGTAATGAGTGTTGTAACCGGTACGGGTACTTGGTTATATTTAGTTTGTTTTACTTGTTGTTTTAAGTATCGTTTGATACTTAGTTTGTTTTACTTGTTGTTTTAAGTATCGTTTGATACTTTGTATGTTTTATGTTTTATTTCAAGTATCGCTTGATACTTAGTTTAGTTTATGCTCAACGAGCAAGGGAGCATGTATTTAAACACCGAGCAAGTCTGGCTTTGGAAGGGCAGACTTCGACAGATAGTATTCAGAATATACTCGGTTGAACAGTTACTTCTTTATTGCGATCTTAAAGACTCTATCTAGTTTGCAACCGCCTTGAAGCCTCCGTTAGGCCTTCTTATTGCTACTCTTTGATTACCTTGGCCGCCTACCGAGAACCCTATCGAACACCTGACTGAGCCCCGGCCCAGACAGGTTACAAGTGTCGGGATCAGGGTTGGCTCCTAGAGGTGATGATCACAGTGTCCTGGGCAGGACCGGACATGAACGATTGGGCAGATGATGGTGAGATAAATACCAGGCAATCTCCCCACCCTGATGCCAAATCACGGGCCTGCAGGACAATCTCTATCCCCCATGAAGTCATTGGGAACCAAAACCCGGTTGTGGAATAAAGAACAACTTTCTGGTTTAATCCTGGCTCCACCTGCCCAAAAAGACAGATCGATGGGCAACGCTTCATTCAATGACATTGAAAATGTTTGAAATATAAAGCCAAACCTGAATATACAACGACTCGCAGGTTTACTTCTCCCCTCTGGGTGTCAAACAGAGGGGCAGAAGCGCGGTACGTCGTCAGAGGACGAAAACGTTCAAGGCGTGAAGCCTGAGAGGTTGTACATGTGGTCCCCTGACAGGAACATGTTAGTTAGTGATGTGATGGATTTGTCTACTCAGGTCGATTGTGTTAGGGATTCGCTTTAAGATGGTGGGAGTTGTTTTAAACTTTGCCTTTATGGTATCCGTCGCTCTTAGTATTTCCTATGTATCCCAGTAAATCACTCTACTCCTCCACAGTGTCTGGCATCGCCAGACATTTACTGTTTCCTTAGATAGGAGCCAGCCTAGGGCCATGGAGATAGCGTCCCCACACACTGTGGAGGTGGTGTTGGGTTAGGCTTTGATCAGGTACCTGCATATACCGAGATTGCCGCATACTCAAGTAGTACGCCTCCTGGCATCAAAACACTAGCTGCGGCTTAAAAGCTTAATTCGAGCAAACAATCTGGAAGAATAATTAAGACTGGGGATCTCCGATAATATTTGAAACAGTGGATCTAGATTCTGTCCAAGAATATATAGTTATTTACCAGATCATTACTGATCACGAGCGCCAGGAGGATACTGAGTCCTAACGTATTGGGTGTCAATTGTTCAGACGTCGAATTTTCTAGATCGCCATCTCAACCCTGTGTGTCTAAACCACGAACCCCAATAGGCAGCCTCTAGGTGACCTCCAGTGGGGGCAACTGCCACTACCGGGTATAAGAAAGCTTTCCTGACACATTCACCCCTTCCCCTCTTCCACTGTAACGACCGTGCTGGATCTTACAGTGGACTTATTGTTATCCCATGCCGGAGCCCGGAAGGGTTACGGTTAGGCTAGTCAAGTAACTCTATCAAAGGGTTACAATGTGGACTGAGCAAATGGTAATGCTTAGACTGCGAACGAGAAAAGGTATACCTGGTAGGTAGGGAAAGTCTACCCTGCGAGTTCAGAAGGTCCTCGAGAGTTCCAGCGAGTTACCCTACCTAAGGCAGGTAGTTGCCCTATCTTAGGGAGTATAGTTACCCTACCTTGGCAAAGAGGATACCCTACTATTGGATAGGAGTTACCCTACCTTGAGCGTAAAAGGTTACGGGAAGTTTCGGGAAAAGTGGTAGAATAGTTTTTTACCCAAGATTATCAAGGAGGTTCGAATCTGGGTTCAGTCAGGGAATCCGTTGTTGGGCTACGAACCGCTGAGGCTCTTGCCATTGGCGAACATTAGGAAATCTGAGTCCAACACCCTCCTCTGGCCCTAATGTGCAGACCATGCGTCATGGGCCGACTGTAGGGAAGTTGGTGGTTTACTAGTAAAAGCCTGTGATTAAAGAAAGCGGTGTAATACTGTATACGTTGTCGCCATCCTTCCGACGGGAAGCTGTTCGCAGGATATATGAGGGGGCATGGGGTGACTGAATGGTTACACGAGAAGTCATTCTTGAGTGCATACACCACTGATCTTTATAAGCCTACGGTGGTAGGTATGTAAGGTGTACTAGAAGCCCGGGAGGCCTCCAGTTAAGTAGTAGACCTTCGACTCTGGTATGTCTCCGAAAGACTGTAAGATGTCTGGAGGTGGTTAGCGAGCTCTAGATCGTAGTAGTATTATCTTGATTGAGGTGCTCATTGTCTGTGGCTACAGGTAGCGCCCGTATAAGCCAATGGCTTAAGTGTCTCATCATGGGAGTCCGTAGACCAAGCTACGGTGTTGTCTCTAGTAGAAGATGATAGACTTGTCAAACGTAATGGTACCATTGAATGGTTGTCTACGAGACTTGCATAGACGAATATGAATGGGACAGTGAGTTCGATATTAGACTAGCTTATCAGCAACCTGTTAGTTCGCCACTAATAGTACAGCGACATGAAGAGTTTTCTACGGCAGTTGATTGCACGTATCAGAATATGGCATGAACACTTCACGTCGGATAATGATCTAGCAGAGCCAGCTGGCATTCTGAAGAATGTTAGCCCGAGGCCCAGAGGAGATGGGCATGCTTGCGATGGTGTTGAGCTTAGGAGTGATGGAGAGGAGCTGGCAATATAATTCTACTTAAGTATATGCAAGACCTCTTCTCCTAAGACGATCAACTATCCTCACAAGAACTTATTGAGTAAAACTGTGGCTTAACGATATTAACTTTCACCGTTAAGATTTTCTCTCTTACATATTTGTTCTTCACTTTGCGTACGAAGAAAGCTTCGGTATGGCCGCATCCTTGGGATCCATCTTCCTACAGGGAGCCCCCATTACATCCACTACCATCTCTCCACCTTCCTCCCGTCTTGAGCCAAGCCTCCCCACGCCCGGATCACATCTGACCCCGTCTGGAACGCATCTGCTCGCGTCTAGAAGCAGGTTTCATTATCTTTCCTATTTTTTTCTTTCCTTGGTACTATCGAGACCCGCCTACACGGCTCACATACGTCCTCCAACTTTTAGAATTTCCCTTACGACCATATATATCTCTCACACACCCCGTCACCACAAATGGCCCCACCTAAGAAGACACAATAGCCAGTTGACCGGACGAAGTAAGTCCACACTATCTCCCCGCCTAATAGTGACCAATGTTAATCATCCGGCCTCCCAGGCGCCCCACTAGTCACCTTAAGATTAGCAATATTCCCGCTGGTGAACGCTGACAATCTCTGGCACACGCCGTCAGTGTTGCGGCTGCTCAAAAGTGGTACGTCAACTCTCAAGTTGATCCGTCCCAATGGCCATCCGTCCTAGAACACCTGGCTAACATTTCTCTGGTTAAATCAGGTATACACTGGAGAAACCGGGGTTCGAACCAGCAGTAGAGGATTGCAAGTGAGTGAAACCTTAATATATTATTCCATTCAAAGATTAACACACCATCTTCTAACAGGGGGCCATGTAGCGATATTGCTTACGCAAAAAGCTGGTGTGGCTTTAACAACCCGAGAGGTATCACGGCACTGTACAAGAAGTTGGGGGAGGAAATAAAAGGATATATCACACAGCACTCTTGGGACCCTACGCACCTGACTGCAACCCAACTAGCGTTGGTCCTAGAAAACGCTCAGTCTCTCCTACCAATTTTGTCACCGATCCGAGAGCTCAAAACATGTTGCAAAAAAGCTGGCATTGGCGAGCTTGAAGGTCACATGAGAATTGCCCTGGTCAAAGAAGTGGGCAAAAAACTTCCAACCACGATCGGGTGCCACAACGCGGATAGCGTGACTGCTGGCGTCCGTGAGTGGGGCCAAAGTAAACATTCTGTTCTCCAGAGTTCCGGCCTCATTTTACTAAAAGGTCTGCTTAGTTAAAATGGATAGGACCTCGCCATTTTGCCAGAGGGCGAAAGGAATATATAACGTGCGCAGAACGGGGGCTCCTGCCGCGGAATATGGTTTCTTGAACCACCCCAGGTACCCCGCTGACCTTGCCTGCAGTGTGGCGTGAGGCGTGCCGGAGGCTCCAAAAATGTGGGTCTGCTCCTGGTGATCAAGGCGCAAAGAGTAGAGAGCGAAATTGCGCACCCGAGATATCTGATTGGCGTGACTAGTCACGGCGCGCGGAGATTGCGTTGTGAGTCCCTGGTTCCTCTACCTCTGTCCGAGGTCATCTCCTTAAACGAAGATGATGATATCCGGGCATGGCTTCTGGCAAACCAGGAGGA
The DNA here is from genome assembly GCA_003313605.1 of Tuber umbilicatum. NCBI lineage: Eukaryota > Fungi > Ascomycota > Pezizomycetes > Pezizales > Tuberaceae > Tuber > Tuber umbilicatum. The sequence goes on along the minus strand of QLOI01002163.1, from coordinate 8,328 downwards.
AAAAGATCCACTGGATCTCCTCCTCCTGGAGTCGCGCCCAGATGAGGGAGAGGAGCCCGGGCAGACGGCTGAACCTGCGGGGGGCACGTATTCCTTTTTTGACCGGGACATCAGGGAACTGGGGCGCATTGAACACGTTTTTCGGGAGAGATCGGGTATGGGCGATTATAGTGGCGAAGAGGACGAGACAGTGGACGACAACAAGGACCAGAGCATAGGAGGGGGTGCGGAAGCGGAGCTTGTTGACGAGGGTGGCACATGATTGATCGTCGTCAACGAGGAAGAAAGTGTAAGATTTGAAACCAACCTGCCTTTGATTGAACTGCATGTTAAAAACACGAAAATTAATCACACACTTAGGGTGAACAAAGGTTGGCCCGCCGATCTCGGAGTAGCACATATTCACTGTATCCTTCCAACGCTAACTGTAACAAATCCGGGATTCCGGCCCCGGCGTCAACACCGGGTGCGTCAACCACGTCGCGGGAACCCATGACTCCGACCGTGCTATCTAGCGACTGTTCACCATGTCGAAAATGTTCCACCGTTACAGAGTCGGTACGTTCTGGACTCTTAAATGAAGAGAAGGCCAGACAGGGGAGAGCGATTCAGAAGGCAAAGCCCCGCTAGTGGACTTCTTCGGCGATGACGGCACCTTTGACCGCCCACCAGCAGGTGATGTGACTGAGGCGGACGTGGATTGTCTCGCTGAACCCACACCTGGCGCCTCTAATACATTCGCGCCCCCTCCCCTGTCTCCCCCCGCGCTTGGCCGAATACTGCCATCCACCCATTCCCCCTCCACTCCCACCACTAGCGTCCCTGCCCCCCCTGCGACCCCCCTCGCACCTAGCACAACACTTGTTCTCCGCTGTCCACCCACTGTGACACCCACTGAAACCAACGGGTAAGGCAATGGAAAGAAACACCTTGGTGGACGTCCCCATTAACCTCTTTGACATGAAAGTTTTCACAATATTCATGTTTTTATCTCGCCAGTTTTCAGACGTATACTTGCGCCAGTTAGCATCTCCTAGCAATTTATTCTCAGACTTTCTGCTGCGCCTTTTTCTCCCGGCCTCTGTATTACTAGCACTAGTACTTTCCACTCGCCTTAGCCATTGGCTTCATGTTTTCTTCTGTATTTAGTGTAGTGCGGCAGTTTTTTCATCTTCATCACTATATCGCTCTCGACGTTGATTCACCTTGGCGCTGTACATCATGTACCATCCCGTCTAGGAATGTATATTTTCATGTCCCGCATTGCTACTGGCGTTTTTGAGTGCCGACATCTGGTATTCTTACTTACTGGTGGGTCATCCCAAGCGTCCTGTACTCGTCGCTACGCAGACCTTTTGCCCATATCCAATATTCTCCTAGCGACAGCACACTAATATTTAAAACTCGTCTACCTTTTTGCAACTTTTACGCATGTAGTCCGTATGCAGTGTAGCCCCATGTAAGGCACCTTTACGCTCGACTCGCAATATTTACAATAGTTGTAGTTGCTACAATTCAGTCACTCCAATTCCGAGTCCCCAAATTTCGATAAATTCTTCTGGTCCCATTTCTGAATGGTCTGTCTTTCTTATGCCATTGTGTCGCTACTCATCACTGTTTGTGGTTAGATTCCACATAATATGCTATTTCCGCGCTCTCGCCTTTATTCCTAGCATGAGTTCAAGTCTTGTAGTTTTGTGTATGTCTAGACACTGACAAACGTAGTAGGCTCGTACAAAACTCCATTTTACTGTCAGATCCTAACACAGGCCTCATTCCCACTCCTACCTCATACAATAGTTGATGTTCTATGGTAGGGCTACTCGCGAACCGTATTACCAGATTGCAGAGGTAATAGTGGACACTCATAATCTGCAACATCACGGTCTAACAACGAATATGAATACCGAGTGATAGTTTGTGATTCCTGCAACTCTCATCCCACAGGTCATAACACATTTTTGCGTGAGATGATGTATCAGACTTCCGTGAGCTCTTGGTATCATGGTACTAGCTGACGCATAAAAGCTTCATTCTAGGGGTAAGGGCTTTCAGTGGCGTCAGGTTTAAAGTCAAGTGTCGTACGCAGCAACCGAGGCACAACAGGATTAGAATTCGCAGCAGTCACCACGACTCCAGCTTGCACAGCAACATCTCCCCACCACAAAGCAAGGGTACAAGACACAAGTATAACTCCAAGCCCGTTGAATTAAACACAATTGTCAACCTACAGGAAGCCCCATGACACAAAGAGAGGTCCTCCCGACCTGAATAGCGGCACATCCAGTGAGTACGGGATGTAGGATACGAGGCCCCACCACACAGCCCTTAGGATGTTCACTGTCATCGGGTTCAGAGTCAAGTAAAGAACCCGATACCGCAGATATTCTGCAAAGATGTTTAGCGGTGTCGGGTTCAGAGTCAAGCATAGAACCCGACACCGTAGATACTCCGTTAAGATGTTTAGTGATATCTAGTTTAGAGTCAAGCATAGAACCCGACACTGCAGACATTCCGCTAACATGTTTAGTGGTGTCGGGTGTAGGGTCAAGCACAGAACCCGACTCAACAGATATTCTGTTAGGATGTTCAGTGGTGTCCGGTTCAGAGTCAAACGTAGAACCTGGCGCCGTGGAAATATGCATTTGCGCATAGTACTAGTGCCTGGTTTGATCTACGTGCCGGATATTTTGAGATGTTTCCTGGATGTCTATTAATCCGATCGCTTCACAGACCCTGACACGATCGGAGTTGATTGTTCAAACGTCGCAATTGCTAGAAAGACGTCTTGGTGCAGACAGTGCAAACCACACAACATAACTGGAAATGCGCTCGTGACATCGTGTCATCGCAATAGCACTCAGGGGTACAATAAAGGTTTTTGCGCACACATGTCTTCTACCCCCCCACCTCTAACTATGCCCCCCTGTCTGGAACCGATCCACCCATTCAAGAACACATCTTCAGCATCGTCTGTTTTTGGTCTTGGCTGGTACTATCGACGTTGAGCGCCTGCCACGGGAGTGTTCCTAACATTTTCCCCCTTCTAGTTCCCATTCACGCCCGACCAGCGTGCAATCACCTAAGTCAAGGACTCATTCGCCCGTGTCTACAAAGCGTCCGCAATATCGTTCATGGCTTTAGTTCCATTGGTACTATTAACTCAGAGAAACTCAACGCTCCTACATTGGTTTCACCATGTCTTTTTGGTAATCGATATGTTGGTGTTCTTTCTTTTTGTCTTTTCGGTTCGTTCTGCGGCCGTTTTCATTTTCCGTCTTTCTCGAGCTTGCCTAAACTCACGCCGGCACACCACAAATGCCCTCGCGCAGGAAGACCCTAAGGGCCCTTGGCTGTACAAAGTAAGTATTTACTATCTCCCTATGTAATACTTAGACCAATATTAATCTCGCAGGCTCTTAGTCGTCCTCCCATCCCTCCACAAAGTCCTCACCCTGCACGCAGTAAACGCAGAAATTCTCCGCAGCTTGCTATAACTACCACTGCTACTACGGAAAACAGGTATGTAATATTCCTAAGTCCATATATTCTAACGACCGTATGACCCCGCGCACCTGCCCCATGTTTAACGTGTTATACTAGTCGCAAGCTGAGGGAACCGAAATTCGCACCAATGCTAGAGGATTCCCAGTGAGTGAAAGAGCTTGCTTCTTATTTAAAAGTTTTTTCCATTAAACTTAGCTTATATGCCTCTGACAGAGGCCAGTTTGGCGGTATTTCCTGCGCTAAAAGCTGTTGCGGCTTCCCAAACCCAAAATAGGTCTCCATCCAGTATATGAACTGGAGTCAAGATGTCAAAGCCTATATGACTCAGCGTGCTTGGGACCCTTCCACCCTGACCGAGGATCAATCTGCGTCCGTCCTAGCATTTACCCGCTTGCTTTCTCCTGTCGCCACCTGGGAGGACTTATTAAAAATGGGGTCCCAGAAACTGACCTTGATGAATTCAAACGTGACGTGAAAATTGTGGTCAATGACCTGGGCAAAAAACTTCAAACAATGATTCAGCGTCACAATATGGATCCTGGAAATGCTGGCATTGGTGAGGAGGGTAGGAGTAGTCATTCTGACCTCCGAAGTTAATATATCATTGTACTAAACATTGTTAGTTGTCAAAGGGGATTGGAAATCTCCTTTTTGCCCGCAGGCGATACTATATCATATTGTCCGTAGAACGGGAGCTCCTGCTGCAGAACACCCTTTGTTGAATCAAACTGGGTACCCCGCCGACCCTGCCCGCGGAGTGGTGTGAGGTGTCCTAGAGTCTCTGTAAATGTGGTATCTGCTCCAAGTCATAATGGCACAAAGTGTAAAGAGTGAAATTGCGCACCCCAGATATCTGATTGGTCCGACTGGTCAGAGCACGCGGAGCTTGTGTCGGTTGCTCCGAATTCCTCTCCCATTGTTGGATCTCATCTTCTTTTAGGAAGAGAAAGACATTCGGGCATGGCTTCTGGCCAACTAGCAGGTGAACAAAGATCCACTGGATCTCCACCTCCAGGAGTGATGCCAAGACAATGGAAAGGGCCCGGGGCAGACGCCAGAACCTCGTGGTGGACGATATCTGATTCTGAGCCGGGGAGTCTAGGAATACAGCGGTAAAGATGACCAGTTCCAGGACTGGATTGGGAACTAAGATGCCCGTGACGCCGAAGACTGGGACGTTGGTGCGGATGAGGAGGGTGAGAAATCTTTGAAGCTGCTAGGCGCCAGAGCAATTACTACCGAAAACGATTAAAGTGACGTACCTTTTGAAACTCACTGCTCATTCAGTCAGAATAATAAAAACACCACTGAGGACACACACAGTGCGAACGAAGAGAATCCCACTTATCACGAACTAAGACCTGTTCGCCCCATCCATCTGAGACAACCTCTAGCAGATCATGGAACCCGCCTTGGCCGTCTGAACCTGGTCCATCCACTCCCTCAGGTAGATCCCTGACCGCGGCCACATTATCCTCACCCGGCTGATCCAGGCTGTCCACGCGGGGACTCCTGCGATAATCGACAACGACAATACCCCCGGTGTCATTCACCACTCCTCACAACCCAATCCTCCAACAAAGAACTGTTCCAGTCACAAGTACCAGTGGTGAGTCCAGCGGCGAAGAACAACAGGGCTGTTCAGGCCAAAGATGCTCCACAGTATCATAGTTTGGACGTTCTGGACCGTCCAATGAAGAGAAGGCGAGACAAGCGAGACCGATTCTCGTGGAAAGACCATGGTTGGCATCCTTCCTTGGTGCTCACTCCACAACCTCCGCTGTTGACCCTGCATGGGCTTACAGCGGCCAAGGCCATGACGGGACGGTTGACAGCGCAGAGGTAGATGGTGTGGCAGAGCCGGACATTGTTCGTCCTGCTGGGTCTTCATCTACCGCCTCAGATACCTTTGCGCCATCTCCTCCAACCCCCTCAGCTCTGGTCTTCGTTTTGCCGTCTGTCCAATTCTTCCAGATGCTTAACAAGATTGCACCCCCTGCAGCAACCCTCTCAGCACCTGACGACAGGTCAGTTCCTAGATCTCGAGTTGCCACGACGTATAAGGGAACGAAAAGGCTAGGTGCAAGAAAGAAGGGCCGTGGAGGACGTCGCCAATACACTCTTTTGGCCCCCCAGGATTATTTTTACATTTTGATTTCGGCAGCATCTTTTTGTTCAGGGGTATCTCTATCACTGTTGCTCTGGTTGGCGTCTTGTATCACTTTTTTTTCCGGTCCTAGTCCTCGGATGGATATTTTTCAACTTTACTATTGCTAAGGGTACTTGCGCATCCCAGGTTTGCCATCTTGTATCATCTTTTTTCCATCTTAGGCGTAGTGGGGTATTTCCCCTCTTACTGGATTGCTTCCGCTGTTTGCTCGCTTTGACGTCTTGTGTCATGTTTCATTCCGTCTTCTGTCTGCCGTCATTGCTTGCTCTGGAGTCTTGTATTCTTTGATTCTTGTTCTCCTGGTGCTTGCTTCCTTTGGCGTCCTGTATTCTTAAACTCACAGCCCCTATTTGGCGACTAATATTTCTACATACCTCTTGCGTCCATACCTCGTAATATCTTACCCACTGTATGCTAGAATATAAAACTTGACTCCATTTGGCGACACTTGCGCCTGTAGTCACCATCTGGCTTTGTGTTGTGTGAGCCTTGATGGCGCCTGACTCTGAAAACCTACCAGCGCTACATTATTTATAGAGTTCAGCAGTGTGAACCCCGGGCCCAGATATGTGAGGAAGGACCTCTAATACGATTCTGGCGTCACTAGTGTCTCATAGTAAATTGTGGTGTTAATCCTTACCATTTGTGCACAAATTCTAGATAGTGTACTGTCGCAACGTTCCCGCTTTTGTTCCGCATCAGCCTTCATGTCCGGTAATAGAGAGCTCTATGTTTGGATAATGAGGGTAGTGTTGAACATTCCCAAGAGGACATTATTGGTTGGATATCTGCGCCAACCGGGTTCGCACTCATATTTCAAGCCTGAGGTGTTGTCCGGTGAGGCTAGTAAGGCACTGGCAGCACTGTATGTTCAGAATATGAATGTATTTGTTAGACATTCATAATCCTGCGTTTTGAAGTCTAATCAAAACCACCAATACTGAGTGATAGTTGGTGATTGCATCAACCCTAACCACTGATCTCCTAGCTTAGAAGTTCCAACGCAGCCAATTTTTCACATCAGAACATAAACAGTTCTCATACTCGAGATACAAAACTCAAAGCGAATATGGTTTGCCTTCGTCCTCAATCCTCACTTGCCTGACTGTTGCTAACCAATTACATCATGAATAAGAAGAGTTCACACAGTGAACCTGCTCCCTCAGTAGGCAATATGTATGGTGCAGACATAACACCGGACCAGCCTCCACACGATTGGGAACGTACAGATCTGGAACAAACCCAAATGCAGCAGGTAGCTCACCAAGTACACTATCGATCCATCAATTGTCGCATGGAGGCCCTGCTCCGGCGGTGATCGAGCTGGACAACGTCAGATCCGGAACACCGGACTGTGGAACACAGGGCAAAGAACAAGGCAGCTTTCCAAGAGCGCTGTCGGATTGCCAGGCATTGCATCAGGACCATTCTCCAGTACCGGTGGCAAGTGAGGCCCTCCGAAGACCCCTAAAGTGTCCATAGCTGAGTATGGTTCAGCCAACAGCGTATGTCTAACACAAAACCGACAACGGGGGACAAGGACAAACTGAAATTGATCCCAGTGATGATAGTGACGAATACCAGGATTCCCGGGTATCGTATGAGGCCGCGTTGGACACCAAGCCTGATCTAGAGGAAATTGACAATCTAGATACCACTGTATCACAACAAGTTCCTGGGTCTCAAGCGGTTCGCAAGCAGTGGACCAACATGGCGAGTATCATGTGCATTTCCAGTAGCTCTGGATCACAACTGGATGGTCCTGCGCAGGGAACAATAGTTCATCGTGGATGAATAATTTATGGCACCCCCGATAGCTCTTTGTGTCTGTCATCCAGTGCTGCACATTTTCTTTTCCACTGGGCCGCCAGAGTGCTACCATGTCCAATATCAGAAGCTCTATTCCCGCGGGCCACATGGGTACACCACATCAGGAGAGCTGGGGAGGAGGTAGCTCCTGGCGGAATATGAAGTCAGGTTCTACACGGAACATAGTGAAGTACGCAAAGTCCGCCATCACACGGTAAACCTTGTTCGTGAACCCCCTCCCGCATGTGGTAGTGTTAATTGGCAAGGTGCAATGAGTTAGGGATGAGGCTGTGGCGAGGGCAGCGGATGGCAAACAAATTGCAACCACAGAGAGGCATATGAAAATTGTAACTGCACTTCTGTGAACTTGACTGGGCGAAGATTGCAGTACTAACACGGGATGTTACAAAACAATTACAGGAGCGTACAATCGGAATTCGTATCCTGTGTGAAGAATCAAATTACAAGCTTATACAAACTGGCTGAGTACCACGGAGCGGTGGTGTCCAAGGTACAACATCTGCTGAAAGAGGAAAGATTTACGTGCGACCCGAAAGTTACGAGGTTTGTTGCTATAACATGCCAAACCTACAGTAACTGATATTGACTACTTTTCAACTCTTTGTAGTGGGTAACATTACGGTTACTTGCGTCCAAGATTACAGACGTGATTTATGACAAGTATTTCGCCGGGACCAAAATGTAACGACCCTGCTGGATCTTACAGTAGACTTATTCTTATCCCATGCCGGAGCCCGGAAGGATTACGGTTAGGCTAGTCAGGTAACTCTATCAAAGGGTTACCATGCGGACGAAGCAAATGGTAATGTTTAGACTGCGAA
>QLOI01002159.1:0-11358 GCA_003313605.1 Tuber umbilicatum | reverse complement strand
CTCCCATACCCCTCCATGACAAACAAAATCCTTCGACAAATGAAATCCACTCCTGTGCCTCTGCACCCCGTGGTCGTGTACGTAAAGAAATACTCACAGCTGAGCATTGCTCCCCTCAGCCTTCGGGCCCTCCTCTTCTTTTCCTGCTTCCGTGTCTTTTCCTCTCCCCTTACTTTTTGCCTTTCGGGCTGGGTCGTGGGTTTTCGTCCCTCTGCAGGGCCATTCCGCATATGTTGCATGGTTTCATGGACCTTTTTCTCCCCCCCCTGGGGACTCGATCCGGTTGGCTGGTGGGCAGGTTGATGGTGGCTCCAGTGACTTGGGCCCAGTTGTAGTCGTCGCGTCCCGCTTTTCTTGGTTTGTCTCTGAGGCTTTCTGGCCACGATTCAATCCAGCTTAGCAGGTCTCATTGCTTCTTATCCGAACGGTGCGGTGTGTTTATAGGCTTCACTATCCCACAGAACTCAGTGAGGTGCTCTGGGGTTATAAGGTCTCGGTCGCACAGGCATTTCCTTCTTGCGCCGTTCATGTCTTGGTATGGCCACCCTGCCGTGGCTCTGAAGCAGAGCAGGTCTCGAAACTCTGTTCTCGTGAGGTGCTTAAGGTGGGTGTATTTGAGCCTGGGTTTTCCTTTATACCTTATGTCCTGTTCCATGACGTATGATGTCCAGTCTTCTATCAACATTGCTTTGAGCGCATTTCTTCCCAGCTGCCTGTTGGTGGCCCCTTCAATAACGTGTTTTGCGGGACTCTGGGCGGTCCACTGCTCCGACCAGGCTGGGGGGCGTCCCAGCATCTGCACCCTCATAGCGGGGAGGTTTTGTCAGTGTGTGCAGTAAAGCGTGAGGGGCGGTATGCCGAGCTCCGTGCTGAAGGCTGCTATTGGTACCTTGAGTTCGAGGTGGAAGCATTTTCGGATGATTTGGTTTAAGGTGGTCTGTGTTTCCCTCAACCGGCCTTTGTTGCCCCAGGTCTCGATTCCGTATGTCAGTTCCAGTAAGATTAGGCCTTGTATTACCCAGAGGGTGGTCCAGGTGTTGAGCCCGCCGACCTGGTATCTCGAAGTCAAGGCCCTGAGGTTGTGGCCCGTTCTTGTCGCTTTGTTGATCCAGTCCCTAATGTGGTAGACCCATTTGAGGTCTTTGGTGATCAAGTAGCCAAGCCACCTCAGGACGTCTTTTTCCGGTATTTTCGTTTGCCCCAGGGTGGAGTTGAGGCGTTCAGCTGCAGGGGTGTTTATGTGGCTGTTCTCCGCCTTCCCAGGGCAGAAGGAATATCCTAGGTTGTTCCCGGTTTCCCGGAGCCTATTGATTTTGTCTTGGTGGCTTTGCTGTCCTTCGGCCCTTTTGTGGTAGGTCGTCAGCACTAGGAAGTCATCTACGTAGGACAGGATTCGCATGTGCAATCCCGGCCGTTGTATGGTTGTCAGTTCTGTGAGTTGCTTTACGCTGACCAGAAATATAATGGGGGATAGTGGAGAGTCTTGCGGGGTACCCCTGTCCGTGGCGAAGGCGTTGGAGGACTTTCCGTTGAAGCAGTAGCTTGTGGTCCGGCCGCACCCCAGTGTCGGATCCATTGCCCTAGGTGTTGATCTCGGTTTTCTATAAGGGCGCAGACCTGTTCTAGGTCTAGGTGGTCGAAGCCTCCTTCTATGTCCAACGTGGTTATGCACGCGTTTTGAGCCTTTGTTGTAGTGAGGTCGTGGTGCAGCGACTGTATGGCGTCGGTGGTTCCTTGTTGTTTCCTTCCACCGTGCATGTTGTCCAGGAGGAGATTGAGTTCGGCCGCTCTGCTTGCTGCCACTCTCTCTAGGGTTTTTGCCAAAATAGATTGCAGCTGTATTGGCCTCCAGCTTTTCGCTGGCATGTAGCTTGTTTTGTTGACCTTGGGGATAAGGATGGTGTTGCTGTGTTTCCATTGCTGCGGTATTCCTTGCGCCCAGGCTTTGTTCATCGTTGCCAGGAAGAGGGTCTCTTTAAGCCTCCTGAATTCTCTGATGAGCCGGTTTGGGATGAGGATGAGGTCCGGCCCGGGTGCGGCCCCGTTGGGCGATTGTTTCAGCGCACCGTCCAGGGCTGCAATGTCTAGTGGCCTTACACGCGCAGCTACCTGGGCAAGGGGTCTTGTCTTCTCCCCTTGGTATAGGGAGGCTTGGAGTTCTTGCGCTATGTGTTGGTGTTCCGCCGCTATTGTGCCGTCTTGTCTTTGCAGCGCTGGTATGGGGTGCTTGGTCTGTCTCAGCTTGACTGCCCTATAGCATTCTGGGTCAGTCTCTTCCTGGAGCGCTTTGCCGTTTGCCTCCATCTTGGCGTTGGCAATGTCTTTCCGGTAGCTTCTTTTCATCTCCTTTAGGCTAGGGTCCTTGGGTTTTTCCGGAGTTTCCCGAGTATGTTTTGCCTACTTTGTTCGAGTTCTCTGTTCCAGAACGCTTTGGCCCCTGGTCTTTTCCTGGGTGTGTGTGTTAGGATGATCCTTGTTAGGTGCTGTTGCACTTGTATCGGGTCGTCTTCTTAGTCGTCCAGGATTAGCAGTTCTGTTTTGATTGTGTTCCAGTTCGCTTTGTCGAAGCGCAGTGGGAGGTCATTGTCGTGGGTCCAGGAGATGCCGGTGGAGATGGCCAATGCCACGTGGTCTGTCCCGCCTATAGGTATGTTTTTGACCTTTATCCTTTCTTGTTCGTTGCTTATGACCAGGTCTATGGTTGAGCCCGTGGGCGTAGAGTTGCTAGGTGGGTGCGTCACGGAGTATTTATTTACTACTCTCAAGTTTCTTTCTGAGATCCACCTGTTGAGGAAGGTTCCTGCCGCATTTCTCACGGTTGACCAGTTTGCCTGTCTGGCATTGAGGTCTCCGATTATTAAGTTGTTGTCTCCCAGGTGCCAGCCGTTTGCGGCGTCGAAGTCCTTGTCTGAGAGTCTTTGGTACTCTATTGTTATTTCATTGCCCCCTGTCCAGAGGGTGACGTATTGCGTGGTTATTCTTTCAACTACGAACATATGAACGAATTCGTTTTTGATGTATGTCGCGCATCTGTACATCTGCGCGGTCATGTGTGCTTAGCATGTGTACCCTTCCAGGTGGAGCCAGTCCTTGTTTTCGAGTGGGCATTCTACTAGTGCGTAAATCTTGGGTTTAAACTTCAGGGAGGATTTTAATAACTCTGTTACAACGTTCATGGACCTGCCGACGTTGTGGTAAATAATATCTTTTTGCGCCACAATTAATTAGATGATTGGGGTTGGGCCACCTCTGGTGGTGCAGTTTTGTCCTCGCTTGCTGGGGCTGGGTATCTTGCTCTCGCCCTAACTGGGCAGTGTCGGTCGCTGGTGAAGTGTGAGGTTTCGCCGCTGTTGCCGCATTTTCTCAAGGTGTATGAGCACTGCCTCCCCTTGCCTGCTGTGCAGTATGTCATTGGGCATGAGTGGTCTCAGGTGTGGTGGTCCTCGGTGCAGAATTTGCATTTCGCTTGGAGCCTGCAGTGCACCGCATGTTGCCCGAGTTGAAGGCATCTTTCACAGCAGTTGGATGAGTCTTTCCATATGTATTTTCGGAACAAGCAGTTGGTACCGTATAATGTCAGCGTGGGCCTGGGTCGTTTTAATTCGTTCGCGACCCGCTCCATGACTTCTACCGCCATTATTATGGAGGATTTTTCTTTTCCCTCTGCTTTTAGTGGGGTGGGGGACCGTATCCACTTGGGTCGGTCAATCGCTTTTATGCCAGGGTTGTAGTTGTGCAGTTCATCTTCCAGTTCACTCCAGTTGGAGGCTTCTGCGTTCCAGTCCTCTGGGTCCCAGTCTCGTTTGAACATGCTGGTGTTGAGGGGCACACTGTTAATGACTATGTTGCATGTCGGGTCCTCTGTGGCTATGTCGAACCCGAAGATGTTGATCCGGTTCAGCGCTTTGGTGATGGCTTCCCTGTCTCTAAGGGCGGGCTCGGCTGGTAGGTCTCCCACAGTGGTGAGCACGAAATCTTCGTTTCGGTTGTATTCTGCACCTCCCAAGCGCGTGGTGGTGGCCGAGTTGACGGCGTCACGTATCATGACCGGGTTTGAGTTGGCATTTCCTATCCGTCGGCCTCTTTCTTCCCAGCGGATCAGTATCCTTCTTTGTCTTCCGTGCGGGGTAAATGGGGCCGATTTTGCTATTGCTGGCATGGAGGCTTGCTGGTCTTGCTGGTTCTTCTTCTTCTTTGCTGGCACCAGTTGGAAGCCATCCATGTCGACCCCTGCTTCCGCGATGGCGGGGTATGTTTTTCCTGGGTTTTTCCGTCCTGCGGTCTGTTCTGGCGCCGGGTTTGCTGTTTGGGTTTTGTTGTTGTCCTTGGTGCTTTGCGGGTTTTTTGGTATGGGTCTTGGGGGTGGGGTCTTTACGCGTGGTATGGCTGGGGCTTGTTGAATTATTGTCCAGGTTTGGGTGCCCTTGATAGCTGTCATGAGCCTTCTTTCCATTCCTCCTATTTGTTCGTTGATGTGGTCCATTAGGCTCTCTTCCAGGGCGGAGAGCATGTACGCCAGGGCCGCGTTGGTGGTGAGGTCCGTAAACTTTTTCATGTATTTTGCAGTGTTGGCAGGCGTGATTTCGACATATTCTTCCGTTGGGTTGGACCCTTCTTCTGGGAAGATTTGGCTGAGGGTTGTGTGTACGCTGTCGCCGGTCTCCTGGCTGCTGCTGGCCCTCGTGAAGTTACCGGTGGAAGTGCCCGGAATCGTTATGGGCTCTGAGAATTTCACCTGCTTGGGGAGGCTTTGTGAGGTGGGGGCGTGTTGGATGTCTCCGAGACCCGTGCTGTCTGTGTTTTGTCTGTTGCCTAGGTCCATGGCTGAGTCTTTGGTTTCCTGGGTATCGGTCACTGGGGAGGATGGTGAGAGGTCCATGGTTTCGGGGGGCAAAGATCTGCGGAACAACCCTATGTCGTTTTCTGCGTCGCTTTCTTCGTTGTCCTGGGTTTGGGTTGGTCCGTAGGAGGAGGCTTCTGCCATCAGCATGGCCAGAGCCTCGGGGTCGGCTGTATCAACTGTCTCGTTGCCGAATACTTTTTGGAGGCTTGTGCGGAAGCCCGGTAGCGGAGCTGCGATGGTCGGGGTGTTTGGGCCTTTGTCGTTGATTTGCATGTAGCATGTATCCATGCAACCAAGGGCTTTCCCTACAGTTGGGAACGTGCTATTTCGTTCCACGATGCGTTTGCCGATGTCCACCATTCTGTTGGAGCAGCTTTGGGCGTGGGTGATGGTGGCGAAGGTAGGGAGGCAGGCTTGGACGGAGACTCCGACGGGGGATCCGGGGTTCAAGAGCGGGGAGCCTTCTCTAGAGCTTTTGGTAGGGCTTCTAGAGGGTCCGAGGGGGGAGGGGACGGGTGGAATATGGGTGTAGGAGGCCATGGTAGAGGTAGCAAGGTGGTCTTACGGCTGGCGCCTTGTTTCCCTGGGTGTTTGGAAGCTTTGGTGTGAGAGGGTTTGATTGGCCCTACACTAAATAAAGGAGGATTTTGGAGAATAGGGGGGAGTAACGAAAAAGCGAAAATTACTGACAATACCGTAGGAATTAATGATGTGGCAGCCAAGAATCGGGGTTTGTATGGGAGGAGCGGAATTCCCCGCTCGTTGTACCGTATTTTCTTCTTTCTCGTTCTCTGAGGGTGGTTGGTTGGTTTGAACCTAGTTTATTTCTACTTCTAAAGTACCAACCCGAAGGTTATCGCTTTACCGGCATGGGATACCCCCCCCAGCCTTGGGCCCCCTTAAAGAAATCCTTCTCCCCGCCGTTTGCCTATCCAAAATAATTCTTTAACAAAGGAAACCCTGCCCCCCCTCTCCCCCATGCCCCTCTGTGACAAATGAAATCCCCCGACAAATGAAACCCACCCCTGTGCCTCCGCACCCGGTGGTCGTGTACGTAAGTAAATCCCACACCCCGCCGTTTGCCTGTCCAAACTATCTCTTAGCAAAGGAAACCCTGCCCCCCCTCTCCCTCATGCCCCTCCATGACAAATGGAATCCCCCGACCAAGGAAACCCACTCCTGTGCCTCCACACCCCGTGGTCGTGTACGTAAGGAAATACTCACAGCTGAGCATTGCTCCCCTCAGCCTCCGGGTCCTCCTCTTCTTCTCCTGCTTCCGTGTTTTTTCCGCCCCCTTTTCTTTTTACCTTTCGGGCTGGGTCATGGGTTTTTGCGTGCCTTTCTTGGGCTGCCTTGTCCCTCTGCAGGGCCTTTCCACATATGTTGCACGGCTTCATGGACCTCTTTCTCCCTCCCCTGGGGCCTCTGTCCGGTTGGCTGGTGGGTAGGTTGATGGTGGCCCCGGTAACCTGGGCCCGGTTGTAGTCATCGTGGTTCGTTTTCTTCGGTTTGTCTCTAAGGCTTTCTGGCCACGATCCGATCCACTCTAGCAGGTCTCGTTGTTTCTTGTCAGAACGGTACGGTGTGTCTATGGACTTGACTATCCCGCAGAATTCGGTGAGGTGCTCTGGGGTTATGAGGTCTCTGTTGCACGGGCATTTCCTCCTTGTGCCGTTGATGTCTTGGTATGGTCACCCTGCCGTGGCCCTGAAGCAGAGCAAGTCCCGGAACTCTGTCCTCGTGAGGTGTTTGAGGTGGGTGTACTTGGTTCTGGGCTTTCCTTTGTACCTTATGTCTTGTTCTGTGACGTATGTTGTCCATTCTTCCGCCAGTGCTGCTTTGAGTGCGTTTTTTCCCAGCTGCTTATTGCTGGCGCCTTCAATGATGTGTTTTGCGGGACTTTGGGTGGTCCATTGTTCTGACCAGGCCGTGGGGCGCCCCAGCATCTGTGCCCTCAGTGCGAGGAGGTTTTGCCTGTGCGTGCAGTAGAGGGTGAGGGGAGGTATGCCGAGCTCCGTGCTGAAGGCCGCTATTGGCACTTTGAGCTCGAGGTGGAAGCATCTCCTGATGATCTGGTTTAGGGTGGTTTGCGTTTCCCTCAGTAGGCTTTTGTTGCCCCAGGTCTCGATGCCATACGTCAGTTGCGGTAGGATTAGGCCTTGTATTAGCCGGAGGGTGGTCCAGGTGTTGAGCCCCCCTACTTGGTATCTCGAGGTTAAGGCCCTGAGGTTGTGGCCTGTTCTCGTCGCTTTGTTGACCCAGTGTCTGATGTGGTAGTCCCATTTGAGGTCTTTGGTGATGAAGTAGCCGAGCCATCTTAAGACGTCTTTTTCCGGTATTTTTGTTTGTCCCTGGGTGGGGTTAAGCTGTTGAGCCGTCGGGGTTTTTATGTGGATGTTCTCCGCCTTCTCGGGGCTGAAGGAGTATCCTAAGCCATTTCCGGTTTCCCGGAGTTTATTGATTGTGGCTTGGTGGCTTTGCTGCCCTTCTGGCTTCTTGCGGTAGGTTGTGAGCACCAAGAAGTCGTCCACATAGGATAGGATCCGTGTGTGCAGCGCCGGTCGTTGTATGGTTGCCAGCTCAGCTAATTGCTTCACGCTGACCAGGAAGATGATCGGGGATAGTGGGGAGCCTTGTGGGGTACCCCTGTCTGTGGCGAAGGCTTTGGAGGATTTTCCGTTAAACTGATAGCTTGTAGTTTGGCTGGCCCCCCAGTGCCGTATCCATTGTCCCAGGTGTTGGTCTCGGTTCTCTATAAGGGTGCAGACCCGTTCCAGATCTAGGTGGTCGAAGCCTCCTTCTATGTCCAATGTGGTTATGCACGCGTTTTGTGCCTTTGTTGTGGTGAGGGCGTGGTGCAGTGACTGTATGGCGTCCGTTGTTCCTTGTTGTTTCCTTCCGCCGTGCATGTTGTCCGGGAGGAGGTTGAGCTCGGCCGCCCTGCTTGCTGCCACTCTCTCTAGGGTTTTTGCCAGGATGGATTGCAGCTGTATTGGCCTCCAGCTTTTGGCCGCCGTATAGATCGCTTTGTTGACCTTGGGGATAAGGATGGTGTTGCTGTGTTTCCACTGCTGTGGTAACCCTTGTGCCCAGGCTCTGTTCATCGTTGCCAGGAAAAGGGTTTCTTTAAGCCGTCTGAACTCCCTTATGAGCCGGGTTGGGATGAGATCTGGTCCGGGTGCGGCTCCGTTGGGCGACTGTTTCAGCGCGGCGTCTAGGGCCGCTATATCTATAGGTCTTACCCGTGCAGCTATCTGGGTGAGGGGTCTTGTCTTCTCCCCTTGGTACAGGGAGACCTGGAGCTCCTGCGCTATGTGTTGGTGCTCTGCCGCTATTGTGCCGTCTTGTCTTTGCAGCGCTGGTATGGGGTGTTTGGTTTGTCTCGGTTTGACTGCTCTATAGCACTCCGGGTCGGTTTCCTCTTGGAGTGCTTTGCAGTTTGCTTCCATTTTGGCGTTGGCGATGTCTTTCCGGTAGCTTCTTTTCATCTCTTTTAGGTCCGGGTCCCTTGGGTTTTTTCAGAGTTTCCGGAGTATGTTTTTCCTGCTTTGCTCGAGTTCCTTGTTCCAAAACGCTTTGGCCCCTGGCCTTTTCCTGGGTGTGTGTGCCAGGATGATCCTTGTTAGATGTTGTTGCACTTGTACCGGGTCATCTTCTATGTCGTCCAGGATTAGCAGTTCTGTTTTGATTGCGTTCCAGTTTGCTTTGTCGAAGCGCAGCGGGAGGTTGCTGTCGGGGGCCCAGGAGATGTCGGCGGAGATGGCAAGTGCCATGTGGTCCGCCCCGGCTATGGGTATATGTCTGACCTTTATTCTTTCTTGTGCGTTGCTTATGACCAGGTCTATGGCCGAGCCTGTGGGCGTGGAGTTGCTGGGCGGGTGTGTCACGGCGTATTTGTTAACTACCCTTAGGTTCCTTTCCGAGATCCACCGGTTGAGATAGGTCCCCGCTGCGTTTCTGCCGGTTGACCAGTTCGCTTGCCTGGCGTTGAGGTCTCCGATTACTAAATCGTTGCCCCCTAGGTGCCACCCATTTGCGGTGTCAAAGTCCCTGTCCGCGGGTCTTTGGTATCCTATTGTTATTTCTTTGCCCCCTGTCCAGAGGGTGACATATTGCGTGGTTATTCTTTCGACTACGAACATTTGGACGAATTCGTTTTTGATGTAAGTTGCGCATCCGTACTTTTGCGCCGTCGTGTGTGCGTAGCATGTGTAGCCTTCCAGGTGGAGCCAGTCCTTGTTTTCCAGCAGGCATTCTTCTAGCGCATAAATCTTGGGTTTAAACTTCAGGGAGGATTTTAATAACTCTGTTACAACGTTCATGGACCCGCCGACGTTGTGGTAAATAATATCTTTTTGCGCAACGATTAATTAGAGGATTGGGTTTGGGCCACCTCAGGTGGTACGGTCTCGCTCTCGTTCGCCGGGGCTGGGGATCTTGCTCTAGTTCTGACCGGGCAGTGTCGGTCGCCGGCAAAATGCGAGGTCTCGTTGCAGTTGCTGCATTTTCTCATGTTGTGGGAGCATTGCCTTCCCTTGCCCGCCATGCAGTAAGTCATTGGGCAGGAGTGGTCTCTGGTATGGTGGTTTTCGGTGCAGAACTTGCATTTTGCCTGGAGTTTGCATTGCACTGCATGGTGCCCTAGCTGTAGGCATCTTTCGCAGCAGGTGGACGTGTCTTTGCGTATGTACTTCCGGAAGGAGCAGTTGGCGCCGTATATCGTTAGTGTGGGCTTGGTCCGTTTAAGTTCGTTCGCGATCCAGTCCGTGATTTCCACCGCCACTATTACGGAGGACTTTTCTTTCCCTTCTGCCTTTAGCGCGGTGGGGGACCGTATCCACTTGGGTCTATCGATTGTCTTTATGCCGGGGTTGTAGTTGTGCAATTCTTCCTCCAGTTCGCTCCAGTTAGGAGCTTCTGCGTTCCAGTCCTCTGGGTCCCAGTCCCGTTTAAACATACTGGTGTTAAGGAGTACGCTGTTAATAACAATGTTGCATGTTGGGACGTCTGTGGCTATGTCGAAGCTGAAGATGTTGATCCGATTCAACGCCTTGGTGATGGCTTCTTTGTCTTTCAGGGCTGGTTCTGCTGGTAGGTCGCCCACAGTAGTGAGCACGAAGTCTTCATTTCGGTTGTACTCAGCGCCCCAGAAGCGTGTGGCGGTGGCCGAGTTGACCGCGTCACGTATCATGACCGGGTTCTAGTTGGCGGTTCCTATCCGTCGGCCTCTTTCTACCGAACGGATCAGTAGCCTTCTCTGCCTTGCGTGCACGGTGGAGGGGGCTGATTTTGCTATTGCTGGTGTGGAGGCTGGTTGGTCCTGCTGGTTTTTCTTCTTTTTTGCTGGCACCAGCTTGAAGCCGTCCATGTCGACCCCTGCTTCCGCGATGGCGGCGTATGTTTTTCCTGGGTTCTTGCGCCCTGCAGTCGGCTCTGGGGCTAGACTCGTCGTTTGGGTTTTGTTGTTGTTGTCCTTGGTGCTTTGTGGGTGCTTAGGTGTGGGCTTTGGGGGTGGTGTCTTTGCGCGTGGTATGGCCGGGGTTTGTTGAATTATTGTCCTGGTCTGGGTGCCCTTGATGGCCGTCATGAGCCTCCTTTCCATTCCTGCCATTTGCTCGTTGATGTGTTCCGTTAGGCTTTCTTCGAGGGCAGAGAGCATGTATGCCAGGGCTCCGTTGGTGGTGAGGTCTGTGAATTTTTTCATGTATTTTGCGGTGTTGGCTGGTGTGATTTTAACGTATTCTTCCGCCGGGTTGGACCCTTCTTCTTGGAAGATTTCGCTGAGGGTGGTGTGTATGCTGTCGCCGGATTCCCGGCTGCTGCTGGCTCTTGTGAAGTTGCCGGTGGGGGTGCCGGGATCGTTATGGGTTCTGAGAATTTCACTTGCTTGGGGAGGCTTTGCGAGGTGGGGGCGTGTTGACTGTCCCCTAGGCCTGTGTTGTCTGTGTTTTGCCCGTTGCCTAGGTCCATGGCCGAGTCTCTGGTTTCTTGGGTGTCGGTCACGGGGAACGACGGTGAAAGATCCATTGTTTCAGGGGGTGAGGACCTGGGAAACAGCCCGACGTTGCCGCCTGTGTCGTCTTCCTCGTCGTCCTGGGTTTGGGTTGGCCGGTAGGAGGAGGCTTCTGCCATCAGCATGGCTAGCGCCTCGGGGTCGGCTGCGTCAACTGTTTCATTGCCGAAGACTTTTTGGAGGCTTGTGCGGAAGCCTGGTAGCGGGGCTGCGATGGTCGTGGTGTTTGGTCCTTTGTCGTTGATTTGCACGTAGCAAGTGTCAGTGCAACCGAGGACTTTGCGCACGGTCGGGAACGTGCTGTTCCGTTCCATGATGCATTTACCGATGTCCACCATTCTGTTGGGGCAGCTTTGGGCGTGAGTGATGGTGGCGAAGGTGGGGAGGCAGGCTTGGAGGGAGACTCCGACGGGGGATCCGGGGTTCAGAAGTGGGGAGCCCTCTCTGGAGCTCTTGGTAGGGCTTCTGGAGGGTCCGAGGGGGGAGGGGACGGGTGGAATAT
>QLOI01002158.1:0-26810 GCA_003313605.1 Tuber umbilicatum | reverse complement strand
TACCCCCCTACTCTACGCCCCCCCGACATCTTCACATCTCACATCCTTCCCTTTTCTTTCGTCCCTCCCTTTCGTTCTTTTGTTTCCCTTTCCCTTTTCCCTCTTTTTCCCTCTTCCCTCCCCTTTGCGAACTCGTCCAAAGGCCTAGCTCTGTTGGCCGTCCACTCTCTTTCTTTGTTTCTCTGTTTCGTCACCCGATTCTCTTTTCCTCTTCCCCTCTCCCTCCTCCCCTCTCTCTTGCCCACCCCCCCGCCACAACCCCCGACGTTCGTTAAGACCGACATATCTTCGGAATTTCTCCCTTCGCCCGTTTTACTCGAGGTCGCCTGAGATTTCGAGCTTTGACTTGTCGATCTGATCTTTACGATTGTTTAATCCAAGTCTTTCTCGATTCTTGCTCTCAGGAAGCACCAAAAAATAAAGGGCTTTGCGACGGCATATTTAAAAAAAGTAGGGAAAGAAAAAAAAAGTGCAATAGGGATATCACAAAAAATCTCGTGCCTTTTTTTACTTTGTGCATAGTGATTTGGTCCAAGTGTTTTTTTTTTCAAAGCACCTGTTCTCCTATTGGGTTTGTCAGACAACCAACCGAAGAGCACCTTCAACACTACCTACCATCCACTACGCAGCTACCAACTACTGGTCAGCCTGCATCGTCGAAAGCCCTGCAGACCCGAGCAAGGAAATTCCGGAGTGTTGGATAACCGTCGATCTATTGTGTGTTCGTGGGCATCCAACAGTTTTTCTCCGACCTCCGCATCATTGAGTTTTTACGTCTTTCATCCTGTTTTTTTTTTGCGATTTCATTTTAGTTCATTTTTCTCAACATCTTTCGATATCAGTCATTTTTTATTTTTCGACAAGCTCTAGCAGCTGCGCTTTCTTTGGAGGATTTTCTTTCTGAATCCCCCTCATTTTCATTCTTAACCGAATAAGAACTCACCGACACTAGTCGACTGAAGGGGTTATTCTTTTTATTATTATTATTATTCTTTTGATTCTACGGCCATTACTTATTTTTATTTTTGTAATTGCATTCTTCACGTGTGGAGATTGTGATTTCTCTACGGATTCTCAAACTCTTTTTTAAACGAAATTCTGCGTTTTGTGAAGAAGCAACCTCTAACGGTAACCCGCTTCGTCAATACCGGAGGAACAAGAAACTCGGTTAGTTTGGATATCATGATATTCCCCCGCTCCTTCTGTTACTCCTCAAGCCTTGATTTCGGAAGGAGAGGGTGGACACTATTTTGTTCTCCCTCTTTTTTTTTCTCCGGGATACATTATCGACGGTCTGCTACGGGCGGATAGCCGCTCGGCTCGCTTCGTTCCGGGCGGTCGGTGGTGACTGGTTGATTTGCGTCTTGTGAGAGGGTTAAGGTCTTGGAATAACGTTGGTGGCTAACAATTCTTACAGTAGTTCCTCTGCACGAGACTCCGACCCACGCTCTGCACGAATCCGCTACATTCATTTTTTTCTTTAGTTACGATCTTCCACCCCCCCCAAACATTTCCGCCTATTACAACTCGATCTCCCCTGAGACTCTTCGGAATTCATACGTTGTGATAAAATAATATCACCAATAGTAATGGCTACCACTGTTCGCCCTTCGCACACTCGCGAACCTTCGATCACCAGACTGGAGTGCGATGTTAACCCGAATTTCACATTCCCTGCGCTTCCACATGCGGGATCACAATCGTTACGTCCTGGAGCCCCACCCTCATTTCCGGCGTTTCCACCACGAAGAGGATCAGTTCCCCTGAATAATGTTGCGGGGTTAGCCTCTGCCACCCTCACAGCTGCGAGACCGAAATCTAGTTCCTCGAATTTGTTGCTTTCGAATGGCTCAAAATCGGCGGCTGAAGTTTCCTTTGAAGCGGGCGGACTTCCGAGCCCCGTTTCGCCTGGGCAACCTGATGTAGGAAGTACTAGAGGATCACTGACGCCGTATTATGCTGGGGGAATCAAACCTGGAGCTAGGGTACTTGGGACTGGAATTGCACCGACTATTTTGAACGCAAGTTTGAGCACCAATGTAAATGTTGGTCCAGTTCCGGAGGGAAAGGCACATCATCGTGGGCTGGGTGATTTACTTGGAGGTCCGATTACATTGGAACCAAAAAAGGAGGATATCGCCCCAGGTATTGCTGAAAAGGTTGCACCGAAACGTGCACCACCACCGCCAGGGGCTACTCGTAGAGGTCATGCCCATCGCAGGTCCGGGGCCATCTCTAGTGGGGATGTTTGGAGCCTTTTGAGTCAGAGTGCGCCAAACCTAGCTTTAGCGTGCACCGGTGAGAGTGGTGGTCATGGCACTACTTCTGAGAAGACAGAGGCTTCTTTACCTAAGCCAATCACTAGTGCGGGAAGCAGTCCTGTACTCAGTTGGAGTGCTCCTGTTAGTCCGGGATTCAATGGTATACCCTGGTTTCAGAGTTTTTATTAGGATTTTCCTAACAAGATTCTAGGTTCCTCATCACTTCCTTCGCCGACGAGTCCTTTAATGGATTATGAGAGCGCGGCTGATAAGAAGAACCGGGTTCACTTCATTGACCGTGTAGAAATTATTCCCAGGCCGATGTCAGCAGGAACAGAGACTAGCAGTTTGGCAACTGTTCGGGGCCACACGGGTACAGACAGTATCAACAGCATTGCCAGCGTTCTTCCTTTACCCGTTCCCTCACCTACAATTGAAGCTGCACCTCCGCGAAGACATGGCCGTACCAGAAGCAATTCCCAAACCATGACGCAGCCTACATCCGCCTTAAGGGCGACATCGGATCGACCCTCAACTGCAGGGGCGATCTTGCTAACCCCACCAAATATTGTAATAGATAGCAAAGCAGGTGAAGTGGTACCTTCGCTCAAGAGGCCAGCCACTGCATCACCCTCACTCAGCAGTGCCCCTGGAAGCGCCAACGGCTCACCCACCAAGCGTTCACCGTCCAAGAAGATGCATAAGAAGGCTCTCAGTGACTACTCTCCCTTGGTCGGAACTGGACCCTTCTCCGACAGTCGTGACCTTCCTTCTATCAGTGCGAACGACGAGGTGCCCGCTACTTCTGAAGAGCCTTCAGGATCGACGTGTGAGAAGCAGAAGCAGAAGAAGAAGAAGAAGAGTAAGAAACAGATCAAGAACTGGGCCGGGACAATCCTGGGTAAGGGTCGTGGGCTCCGTCACTCGAAGCGACAACTTAGAGCTCTCCCGAGGAGATCACCAACGCCACCACTGCCAAGGTCAGAGCATCAATTGGGTGACAATGAGTGGATTTCGGCTGCATGGAACGAGAGCTATGTGCTCATGCCCGTTGATGATTCTCTAGGAGCGAACTCCAGCTCGGAGAACATTGTCATGGACACTGGAGTTGAGAGTCCTGTCATTGACCTGGATGCTGCTTTGGGGCCTTTCAAAACTCCTACCGGACCCAGTGCTGGCTTTGCCGCTGCTAGGCGGAGACGAATGCATTCGGCGGTTGGATTGAAGGGAAATGGGTATTTCCATAGGCGTAGCGAGAGTATGCCGGAGATGCAACTTTTCTCTCTCTCGGAGCATGAGGGTGATGGCCATATGGCCGATGTGTTCGAGGAGGATGAAGAAGATGATGATAGTGAGGAGAGCTCTGAGAGTGAGGATGACGAAGAGGAAGGCAAGATGAGCGATGGGGAGGGTCTTGGGATTGGTATCAAGGTTGTTGATGGTGATGGCGCGAACTGGCAGGAGGATGTAGTAATGGAATGGGGATCTGATGATTTGGGACGTCCGACCTCGAGGGGGGGGAGTGGAGGAGATCGCGATTTGGAATGGAAGAGTGAGAGCAGTCTACTTTCGGCCAACACTTCTCTTAACCCGAAGAGCAGCACGACATCAATTAACTCGATCAACTGCCCACAAGATATTGAAGTCGGGCCATCCTCTCCATTACCATTTTCGGGCCGCAAGGGCGCACCAGCGGACATTATTACCCCCCAATCCTCTAGCTCAACTGTCACACTTCCAGCGCATTTCCAACCACCTACATACCCCCAATCTCTCGACTCACCTTCAACCTTCGTCACCGCCGCCTCAAACCCAAACACTCCCCTCCAGCTCGACTTCCCTGGAGATGAATACCCAGACTCGGCCTCTAGCTTCGACCCGTACCCGGACTTTCTCGGCGAACCCGGCCCGGAGATGCGCATGAGTGTTGATGATATACCTAGTTTAACCTCTTCGTCTAGCACTATGACGATCGGAGGATTGTACGCCAATATGCCATCGACACCCATGAACGAGCCTAAGGAGAAGGAACCCTCCTCCAAGAAGGAGAAGTCAAAGCGGTGGAGCAAAGTATGGACGTTCTGGAGGTTGAAGTAAAGGGCGTTCGTCTGACTTGTTTATTTATGCCTCTCATTTTCTTGCTCTGTCCGGCTTTAGTTTAGCTCTGCCTGTCCGCCTGTCTGTTCCTTATTAATGTGCTCGGGATTTGCGTTATTTACCTATCTACCTATCTGTCCATCTTATCGTGTCGTATCCTAGTTGGTGCGGAAATGTACATTTTTTTCCTTCATCTGCCTTTTATTTATTTTTTATTTCTCCTACAAAAAAATATTCACTTTCATCTATCTGCCGGGTTGAGGTGGGTTGTTTTTTTTGTTCCTCCCTTTTGCGCGCACTTTTTTTTGCTATCGATTGACCGCGAGGATCTGAAAATCTGTTTTATATATTTTCTTTTTCTTTTTCTTTCCCGAATGTGAGTGAGTGAGAGTGCTATGGGTGGGAGGGGAGAAAAGAAAAGAAAAAGAAAAAAAAGAATCAAATACCAGGTACAAGTACAACAACGTATTGTAGGATCTAACACTCGATTTGCTCGTGCTGTTGATAGTGTTGTGAAGAAAAAAAAATCAATCAAGGAGTATCTCTCCACCTGCGTGCCGGCTGTCTTTCTTTTATTCCTGTATTGTACGTCACCCGGGAAGAGTACGCTCTGTAAAGGTTTGTTTTTCTTTATTATTCTTTCGGTTCTTGATTATTTAAGACTTGTTTCTTTTCCGGTCTGGGGCGGTTCGGAGGGGGGCTACCATAGGAAGATGATCAGTGGGGAAGGGAGATTGGGTGGGATTGTATGAAATATTCCTTTTTGGCGGGTTGGGTGGTTTCTGGGTTTGGTTTAGGGATTGAATTGGATTGGGATTGATTAATTTTAATTTTCATGCAATTTGTGGTTGGTCTGTTTGGGAGAGCTGGTGTTGAGCCGCAGTCGAGCATGAGGTATCACTCGATTGGTAGGGGCAGTCGGGGTTTGATGTCGGAAGTATTGCTTCGATGTGGTGGGAAGGCACAGAAGTGTCTGGACACTGCCAGACTGCTTGGGATATCGGGATCTAGGAAATGGCAAGAGTCATAATGAGGTATTTAGATGCTACTGATGGCTACGAAGCGGGCAGTCTAAGGCGCCTCTACTCGAGTATGGGCGCAAGGAATCAAGCAAGAAGTTCCCTCTCTTTTGATCTACTAGGACCGTTTCACACATCTTTGCGCAAGACCTCCAACATTTGAACCTAGGTCTCGCTAGCGCAGAACGCGGCGTTGTGTCGTATGGCGGCTTATAGTATCGTGTGCGTGTTGGACACACCGCAAGCTAGCTATGCTAAGTGAAGAGGCGTAGGGGTCTCTTGTGAGTGAAGAGACTGGTAAGTAGAAGGGGATTGAAGTGGATTGGGAAAGTTTTTAAGAGAGAGGTGGAGGGGGCGTTTATGCCAACACTACGATAGCATACCGTGTCACCACATCCCTCCTCCGGCTTATGACTATCGGGTCTGAGGCTGTTACGTTTTCCTGAGGGAAGAGAGATTTTCCTCCCTTATTTGCATGGTACCCCTCGAATACCTCCCATTCAAGGCTCGCGATCATCCGCGGTGGTGCGTACGGAAGGGAGTGCTCAGCACACCGCACTGGTAGCATAGTATCACACCCTTCTGTTGAGCAATCAAGCTTCTAGTGAAGGGCAGTGCCTGGGTCTTCGGCGGTGCATCTGTGATCCATCACCCGGTCCAAAATTAATAATTACAATTTCTCTTCCCTTGATGTATTCTACTCTTATGATGCATTTAGCATTTAAGAATGGCATTGTGATATTGTTATTCTCCGACTTTGGGGGGAAGAAGTCTGGATCTACTAGCTGGTAGGGCAAGTAAGTATTTGTTACATTACTGATGGTGAAATACTTAGCCGGCGCAGTGGTTGAGGTGTCGAGAACCATTTCGTTCTCCGCTTCAATGGTGCGGGTACTGTGAGGGTAAAAACCTGGTTTGTAGGGTTTTACTGTAGTAGGGTTTGTCTTGTGGGAGAGATTTGTGGGAGAGAGATTTTTTCTTTTATTCTTGTACTTGGGAGATTTTTCATCATAGTGACATGAGATGAACGGAATACAAACATCGAATTACGAAAACTATTGAGTGAGTGCAGCCAAAGGACCGTGCTGTATTCAGATTTGTGATCTGTGATTGATTTCTTTTCTTCTTTTGTTTTCTTTCCTCCCTTTTTTTCCTTTTCACCTATAGCATTTTCCGACCTTCCGTACTTTCCTCTTACCCCGATTTTGTTCTTTCAGTACGAGTCGTGGGGATATAATGGTAGTCCGCAACCTTTTACCTGAAAATTGATTTAGCAGATACAGTTCTTCACTTTTCATGTTTTTTTTTGTTTTTTTTTAAAAAAAAAAAACTTTTAATAAAGCGGATGTATTTTTCATTTTTCATTTTTGGTGTTGAGTTATTTAGTATTTTGGATAATTCTCGGCGATACACGTCCACCATTGACGAAGGTGGTGGGTGGGTGACAGGAAAGTACCGCACACGGCGACCAAGGTTTTTTTTTTCTGCATGCTACGCTTATATTTGACCCAAAGTAAAAAGCGGAATTTTTCCTACAAACGATATGATCGGTTGATATATCAGGTCTGGTATTTTTTGGCATTTTTAATGTTATTTTGTAGTTGGGGTGTTTCATGGTTGATCACGCTGTTGATTCCAGGCTGATGGGTTGTTGGTTACCCCACCAACACAGCAGACCGCACCGCTTACGGTAGCCGAGTGCTGTGAGAGAGTCTAACGGTATGGTACTGAGAGGGGCGTTGTGTTTGATAAGATCTATAATATAGGAACACAAGGGGCTTAAACGCATAGCGAAGGCCCACTCCACGCCTCTAATATGCAGATGTCGTCCTCTGGCCGTAATCCACGACCCGGCTGTCAGGATGTCCGACGGTGCGGTACCCAGCGTTGCGGCCGAACCCCCTTTCCTGCACGCTAAGTACAGTTGGCCTACTATGCCCCTGTGTATAGTCGAGAAAAGAGGGAAAAAAAGGCATTTTTTCAACGATGATTTTACTGTTTTGGCTATACCTATGAACGTGAGGAGATTTTGTTAATAAAAAATTTCCTTTTCCGGGGGGTTTTTACCGCCTCGATCTCTGAGCGGACGGCGTATGTAAGTTGGTGGGCATGGACCCCCCATGAGCGCCGGCGCTGAGTTAGAGATCTCTTGGGCGGAGCCTCATATGGCTGGTCTTGGATAAGGTTGCCTTCTTTCACCTTTTTGTTCCCGGGTGTGAGATGGCTGGTGATGTTTTCTTTTTGTATCGTAGTCGGGTATTTGCGCTCTTGATGGTATCCCTTAGACTCACCCGTCTTTTACATTTGGTGGGAAGGTGGGAAATACGGCGAGACTAATGATGCTGTACAGGAGGGGATTAAGGCGTAAGTTAGTGTGCGGGCTATCTTTGAGCGAGTGATAATTTGTGCGTTACAACAAGGCGACTGTCCGGGACCGGACAGAGAAATCCTAAATGGAAAGCACCGAAAACGAACCCCCTCTTCGGCGGCTTTTATTTCTTTCGCTTTTTTGCGTGAAATTGAGCTTATCAGATAAGGCGTTTTCGGTGACTTTTGCTGCCTCTGAAAATACCCTTCACTTATCTTATGGCCAGGGCATAGCTGGAAGGAGAGCAGTGGCTGGGAGTTTGGTGCCTGGTTAGGCGTACCAGGCGGAACGCTGTAGGTCATCACTCGCGTGATCTTCTTGGCTGGGGGAATCTCTTTCCAGGCAACTGGGCCTTTGTTTTTCCCCTTCCTCCGGTGATGGGGGAATGGAACCAACGACTGAGCTTCCGATAGCGCGGCTATTGGGGGAGATCCTTATTGGAAAGTGGATACCTGAGCCCAAACGGTCAGATATGTGTTGCTAGATTGCGTCCCCGTCAGTAAAGCTGAAAAGGGTAGATAACAAGCTTGAGGTGGGGCACTACGATGCCGTAAGAGCTTGAATGATTGAACCCCCACTCGGAAATCTATCATTACACGAACAACTTCTCTAGGGAATGGGATTCGATTCACGGCTGCTCATTGGATTATCTGCACCTACGATACTGGGCTTTACAAACCTGGCCCTCACTTAGTGCTTACATCTTCCCGTTTCTAGATCTGAGATAAAATAAAGTAGCTCCCTTGAGGCGCAGTATCATATAGTAATTGCTTTACTTGCTTGGACTCTGTTGGCATCATGTAAATGTAGAAAAAGGAAATACCACCGGTATTCCAAGAAACTAAACAGAACCTCTGCCCCTAAGGCACACGCCCAAATAGATGAAAGAAGCCTAGATCCACTCGCGCATGCTGGGCCCGAAGGCCACCTCATGCCTGGCACTTCCCCAACTGGTGCACAACCTCCCAATAAAACTTCCCACCTTCGGCTAACTTGTCCTTCCTCCAATCATCCTCCCATTGGTTTTCTCCAACAGCCCTCTCCAATCCGAGATTCGCCTCATGCTTGCTCCCGAGATCGCCGCTCAAGCAAAGCTTCACTACATTTTCATACATCTTCCCAACTTTTGGCCCCAGCCTGTCGGTATCGGTAATGCATTTATCCAGAAACTCCCTTCCCTGGCCAGGACCGAAATCGCGTAGACGTTTCCACAGCCCGATTTCTAGCAGGACGAGGCCAAGGGCAAAAATGTCGTCGGCGGCCGTGAAGCGGCGAGGATTTGCCCTCTGTAGGTCTGGATGACGGTAAATTGCGTTCTCCCTATTATTCCCTGCCGACCGCTCAACACTCTGCGCGTTGGGGTTGTCCGGGCGGGCGTAGTCGAAGCCAACGATGTATGGGCTTCCATATAGCGGAACGTTGTTCACCGCGCACTGGAAAAACACGATATTGGAGCTGCGGATGGACTTGTGTACCCAGCCGGAAGAATGGAATAGTAGTAGACTCTTGGCGAGGTACTCTGCCAGGCGAAATCTCTCGCCTAGACTGGGGATACTGGTGTCCAAGAGTTCGTAGAGTGATTCGGGTAGGTAATTTTGAATCCCTTTGGGAAGAACATTCACATAGCCGTACCGGAAACCCACGCCATCGTCGAAGTATCCCAGGCATGGTAGGATATTCCAGTTGGCCGGCCGTGCGGTGGAAACATGCAACTGTCTTGCTAGGTTGTCGGCCCGTTGCGAGAGGATCTCGATTTGTCTGCCGGACACATCTAGTCGGTAGGGTTTCCACTCTACCATTACCATATCCGCCTTGTATTTCGCTAGTGATCGTTCGCGGGAGCTCCGTCGAGGGATAAAATTCAAGTCGTTTCTGTTGATGAGCAAGTGCTGTGACGGCTGGAAGGTGAGTACTTGTGTGGCGGCACGTTCAAGGAGGATGTTTTCTTGGCGGAATCGCACTATTCTTCCAGCTTCTTCTTGTCCGAGATCCGCTAGAGCCTTTGCTACGATTCCCAGCTCCTCTGGATCGTCGCTGCCGGAAACGAGTGTTGCGGTGGCCCAGTCTATGCTCTTTTCCCCGCCCTTCGGGAGAAGCAAATCTAGAGTGTCGTTGAAACCTTTTAGATCTGTAATCAGACGCTCAATCTTGGACTTATCTCGAATTCCCCATAGACATTTCGCCAGTAGAGAATTCCTCTTGTTAACTTTATTAACATATTCATCGTGCTGACCCCGCTCAAAAGTCAATCTTTCCGCCAACCTCACGTCCAGACTCCTCCGGAATTCCTCACTATGAATGTCGTTCCTTTTCAGACCATATCTATTCATCAAGGTATCGGAGTCGCGCAGGATGAGGGAAATAGCCGTCAAGGTTTCTACAACAATTGTGCGGGTATTTCTGCCGCGCATCAAGAGTGAGCGCTCAAGTTGAGTTGTATCCCTTTGCTTGAAGCCCCAGTATTGTCCCCATTCTTCGAGCCGATGCTCCTCAATACGGAACTTTGTTTGAATGAGTTTGCTATCGGAACCGAGTGCTTTCGCCCGAGAAAAGACCGTGTAGCCATCGACGCACAGGATGTACAATTGGAAGACTTGGACAGAGAGGGCCGCTACATCCATGGTGAATCGTTATGGTGTTGAATGGGGGTTTTTATGCTGGGTTGTAAAGCAGTAGAAGTAGATAGTATCAGGAGAATTGATTCTTCTATCCGAAGGTAGGGGATAGTTGAACGTGGTTAGCGTGGTATTAATACTCCCCCCAGTACTCGTGCTGCACTCGAGTACGGGCACCTGCACTGGTGCCGAGGGAGGTATTGGTACAACCAAGGCATCAGAGTCCGTCTGAGACGTGTGTAACACGCCTCAAAGCCATGAATGAAGAAGATTCTGGGCCCCAGCAATGCCTTCGGCCTGGATAGGAAACACATGGACCTCGCCTATTATGCCCAATAATCCTAGAGAATGGGAATACGGTAAGGGGCGCAGTGCGGTTGGGCTTGCTCTGGAGTGGTTTGGATGTAAGTTTGCGTGGTAAGATACTTATAATACCGGCATTCCCCAGCGCCCGGACAGGACTGTTGAATATTGGTTGGGAAGCGTTCAAGCCAAAAGTGGTTATTGTACGATACTGGCATACGGTGCTGTGCTTCCCTCAATTGCTATGCCTCGCTCAGTGCTTCGGCACAGTACTCGTACTCGAGTACAGTTCAGTTTTTATGATAAATTTTGTAATTGTGGTATCTTGAGCAACTGATCCTGCTTGAAGAGAAATTGCTTCATAGAGAATCATGTTTACCCTAGCCCTACTCGGCTAATTAGCCTTCCTGCGTGGTAGGCAGGGCAGAGTTCATTCTAGCTCAAACCCAGGAAGTTGCTTCCCCTCGAATATCAGGAAAGGGAAACCCCACTTCAGAAAGGGCGTTGTAATGTTGACAAAGGCACTGGCATTGTAAGAGTAGTTCTTTGAAGACTATCTGAAATTATAGATATCGTAGAGCACTATACCGTACAGTACCGTATTTGAGCACTCAGCACTGTGCTATGATATGACGATAGTAGTCACCAGTGTAGCTGCCACAGGGCGCTGGAATAGGTAGTACGGATAGTTTTGAACAATCACCATATTTGCGAAGTGCGGTGACTTGGGACCGCGTCTGGTCACTACGAATTTTTTTTTCACATCTTTATAATGGCAAATCGTTAGTTGCAGTAACAACAGTAATGGCAAGTTGAGAGTTTGGGCCAAATGTAACATCGGGGTGATGTTTCTGGTCACCCACAATGAGATGCTGGGGAGTGCCAGCCTCGGGAACAGTTTTATGATAAATTACTGTACTACAGTAGTACATTCGAAGACAGGTTCTTCAAGATTTATGTACGCATATCCACTTACTGTAATTGACCTTCATAACATGCCTTTATCAAAATAAGGAGAACCGCCACGGTTCCGTTATTGTAGGGAATATCCACAATTTTTTTTGGCTTGCCGAACAAGGTTTTAGGATACAGGCTATTTTCAACTTCTGTTGCGATATCTAATTAACTTATATTGTGACACGCCGAACAGGGCATAAGAAAAAAGAGGAAAGTCTGCCGAAGTCTTGGCTGGGGATAATGTAGTATGATACAAGTAGAAATTCTGCGATCCCCATTCGCCAGACCTCTCCCTACCTCCTTCGTATGCACGTCCACCACCCAGTATCAAATCATCATCGAGCAAAGCCAATTCTCAGCCTTAGACATTGTGAGCGCCTCTTCTCGAACCGCTCCTGTTGGTAACACAGGGCGCACTGCGGCCCCTCACACTCTTCAGCCTTATCCTACAGACAGTAGCGGGATAGAAAACCCATCATCCATCTTATTGTACCATAGCTTTACCTTTCTATCGTGCCTTGAATTAGGTTACCAAATCGCAAATGCCCGCTCATACGGTGACAGGGCCTGAAAATTGTTTCTAATTGCATCGTGCACCTACTCTGTGTCTTTCCTTCCCTCGAATATTTTCTGTTCCTACGAGTACCTCGCCCACCGCATAATCACGTCACATACACGCGCTGTGATGTCGGGTACTACAGATAACGAGGTCTCGGCGTTGAGCAGGCCAAATTGGCCAGGAAGGGTCAGGAAGCAAACTTCCTCCTCGTCCTCCTCTTCGGAATCCCTAGGTTCGGGAGGGACAGTTTATGCGGGGGGCAGCACAGGAATTACGGTCCCGCAAGCGCCGGTGCAGGGTTATGAACGACCACTGGACTTCCTTCACCTATTCTCGCTTGTACGTAGGGTATGGCCAAAAAACGACGAATTTCATACTTATGGCAACATATCAATGGCTGAGCTCGACAACCTGGGCGAGGGGATGTCGTTCAAAGTTTCGCTGCATCCTGTTCGGGGGACGTTTCGGGACTTTATTAATGGGTGTGCGGGATACGATGTTGGGGACAAGTTAGTAGTGAAGGGATTGAAGTTTGTTAATGACAGTCATAACAATATAGCAAAGGAGAGCTTGTATAATGCTTCGCTTAGGGAGATCCGGGCCCTTACGCATCCGCCGTTGCGATCGCATCCCAATATTATCACGCTTTTGGGGGTTGGGTGGGAGCCAGACCTTAATCATCATGATGTCGCCTGGCCACTGTTTGTGCTGGAGTACTCTGAGGAGGGCACACTGCGAGACTACCAGAGGGGGAAACCGGAGATGGAGTTTTTGGAGAAAATGCAACTCTGCGAAGATGTTGGAAGGGCATTGTTGGCTATTCATGGAAGTGGTATAGTGCATGGGGATGTAAAGACTGAGAATATACTCGTTTTCTGGTCAGCGGAGAAGGGAAGGATGGTTGGAAAGGTTGGGGACTTTGGATCATCGGTCTTGGATTTTAGAGAGGACGAGCACAGGGGTTTGCCGGCCCACACGATTCCCTGGAACGCCCCCGAATACGACGAGGATATCCCGAGAGAGCGCTTGAAATTCACGGACGTTTATAGCTTTGGAATGCTAATTTTTCGCGTCATGCTTCGCGGCATCAATCCATTCAAGATCGCTCCGTTCAAGTCCGACGAGATGGATATTGAGCCACGATCACAAGAACTCAAAAAAGACCCCGAATTTCTCTCACTAGTAGCAGTAATGCTATGCGAGCACTGCGATGCCTCAGAAACCGACGCTGTTTGCGAGGTGCTAGAATTCACTTTACAATACCTGCCAACACGGCGAAATCTCGAGAAAGCCGTGATCAAGCTTTGCGAGCTTACAGGGAATACTGAGGATATCCCTCCGGTCACCCTGTTGGAAGAATTTGATTACGAAGATGTCAGTTTAATTTCCACCCCACCAGTTCATAGTGTAGGCTAACCTCACTAGATCGTTTTTGACGCTAACTGCATGAAAGAGGATAGTTTTTGTGTGCGAGCTTCCATCATTCATGCTCTAGAAGCAGTTGCGTCTAGTGACTCGGCATACGCGCATCAAGCAAGTTTCCAGTTATTTCAATTACTTCTCAATCGCTATGGTGCAGGAATTACTAGCTCCTCGGATATGGCACTAGAATGGCTGTCACATTACGCGGATAGTGGGGGATACGATGGGATAGGACACTTAATCGGTCGAATTTTTGACGCCTTGGGTGTTCAGCTTGATGAAGATATTCCGTTCCAAGCCTTACTGCGACAGGGGGCATTAAAAGGATCACATACAGCATTTGAAGACCTAAAAAAGTATTACCCCGATGCTTACGATGAGACTCTTGCGCTATTCCGTGAATGTGGAGGAGCTATGGGCATGTTACAGCGGTCCGCGTTATTCCCGTGGGTAGATGTAAGCAGTTTGGAAGGAATAGCAGATGCAATCGAAAACTCGCCCGGCGTTGAGCTGTGCGATATTCATGTTACAGAAGATGAGGATACATTGTTGCATTGCGCTGCTCGATCGGGCTATCTGGAGGTGGCCAAAGGTCTCATAAGCTTGGGCATAGACGTCAATGTTATTAACCGCCTAGGGGAGACGCCTTTGTTAGAAGCCAGCAGGGCGGGGCATTATGAAGTATCTAGGTGTCTCATGGAAGCGGGAGCCAAGGCGGACAAAACGAGCATTTTCGGAGAAGGCCCGATCCATTTCCTACCATTTTTCGATGAGCAACATATCGACCCCATTTCTGAGCTGATGATCAGAAACGGGGCAAACGTAGACGAATGGGCAGCAGAAAATCCACGGAGGGGCGAGCACGGATTTTGGGGCCACTCCCCGTTGCATTATGCAGTCGCGAGAGATCATACAGCTAGCATTAGGGCGCTTCTACGACTCGGCGCTGATCCTTATGCCAAAGACGAGGGTATATCGGCCATTCGTTGGGCCTGTCTGTTTAGCCGCTCCGAAGCGCTAGATATGATGGTAGCGGCATCAAGTCGGGGACTTTCATCGGAAGACTCTGCGTCTGAGCCGCTGGCAGAAACTGTCCTTGGCCCCGCGGGCCGTCTGGAAAATATTAAAGAACATGGAGGAAACCATGAGGATGCCAAGATAGCCACTCTTAAAGTTCTGCATAAATACAATGCTATCAATTATCGAGATATGAACGGCCGCGGACAGTATACGGTTCTCCATTATGCTGCTTTGGCAGGCTACCCAAAGGTAGTAAACTACCTTCTAGCCCACACGCCCTCGAAGCAACACCTCAATATTATTTATGAAAACAAAACTCCACTTATGGACGTGATCAACATGGGATATAGGGACGTCTTCGAAGTGTTTCTCCGCCATGGCGCAGACGTACACTTAACACTTCCGGCTACCTGGAACCATGGAAACTACCTTCATGTTTGTGCGATTGCAGGTCATCGGGATGTGTTCTTTCCAGAACAGCTATTAAAGTATGGAGCGCTGGTAGATCGGATAGATGAAAAGGGACGAACACCGTTTAGTGTAGCCGTCCTTGAAGGCAACTACCCGGTTGCTGATCTTCTCCTCCAACACGGTGCGGATCGGGACTACACCCACGAGGGCTTTACTAACTTGTCCCGATTTTTGGCGATTCCTCTACCGCTAAAGGGTATAAAATATTTGATGACATGCAAGTCAAACCCGGAAAGGCCGCCTCCGTCATTCATCTGCTCTCCAGGTTCCGGAAGGAACGTTTTCCATGCTATTGCTGAGGCGGGCACAGATGCGGAAAAGGCCGCTCCAGCAACAAGGGGTATCTTCCAATATCTGCAAGAACTTTGGCCAGGGAAAGAGCACATAAATGCCTGCGATAGAGTGGGCATCTCCCCATTAGGGGTTGCAGTGGTATACCCCAAGGAAGATCTTATCAATATGATGATTGCAGCAGGCGCGGACCCAAATTTAGGCCCACTGCCGCCCCTATATTTTGCATTGTTGAAACAAAACTGGGCCAATGAACAATTCAACAAGGTCGGTGGAAGGTGGAAGACTAGACGGGCTAAGAAGATAGCTGATAACGTCGTCATGATTCTTAAGGGGAGAGGTGCAGATGCAGATATAGATCTGCGCACTGGCCTTCCCAGAGCGTTTGACGCAAGTCAAGTACTCGGGAGAATGACAGCGGAGGTATGTTCGCCGCATTCTAGAGGGTAGCCGTTTAACTCATTGTTTGATAGGATATCGAGATGGGTTGTGGGATGTTATTAGCTGGGTTTAGAGATAATGAAGCTGGTGTAACTGAGAGATACGGGCGGGACGCAAACGGGCGGAAAGCCTGGGAGTATTGTATAACGTCTTTACCTGAGACCAATCCAGCTAAGCGAGGCCTTCTACACCTATTAAGAGAATTGACTAGGCAGTCCAGCACTACGGTAATCATAGCGATTAAGTTTTCAATTGGAATTATGCTAAACTGATCCAGGCTTCGTCAGACCAAACTGCTGAACCTTCGGGTAGAAACCAGCCCCAAAACACGCCACCGAGCACACAAGAGAACACGCAACCGAACTGGAGAGTGAGGGGTGAGAGGTGGAAAAGGCAGTTGGGAAAGGTTTCTGGAACGGTAATGGATGGTATTAATGGCATGCAGCTACCGAGGGTCGGATCTGAGGCGTCGTTGTCAAGAGGCCCAGAGAGGCCCGCCAATCCGGGAAGTGGTATATCGCAACTACCTCCATCGAGCGGTGGCTCGCCACCACCAACCCACAGACCACTTTCAAGGGAGCCAGAGACGTCTACCAATACATGGAGGGGTATATCACAATTATCTCCTTCAAACAGTTCCTCGCCAGCGCCAACATATAGACCACCGCCAAGAAAGCCAGGGTTATCTCGTGGTGTAAGGCGCGATATATCACGATCACCCCCTTTAAGTATAACCTCGACGGGGCCGCATTACCGGCCACCGCCTAGGCGCCCATCTGGTTCTCCCGCGCGCAGATCGCCGCCTCCTTCATTGCTTGATACTCCTGTACCAAGCTCTCTTTCTCCAAGCTCCCCAGATATCTTACCTGCCCAAAGGGGTATCTCCCAATTGTCACAATCGATAACCTCTTCCACCCCGGGAAGCTATCGCCCGCCCCCCCCGCAGTCTGTCCCCGCTCCCCAGCACTCCCTGAATGAGGCCTCCTCGTCACCGTTAGAGTCTAGAAGCGTGACCACGCCGACTGTTACCCGAGAATCAAAGCTCCCCATAGCACCCTCCCCACCCCAAGCTTCACTCCAATCCCCCTCCCCTCGCCAAGGCATCTCCCAGCTCTCACCATCGCCTCAGCCAGCCCCGCACGCTCGCCACCGGAGCTCTTCATCATACCCCCAACACATCCCCTGGACCATCCCCCACCAAAAGCCTCCTCATGAAATCCTTGACTCCCTGCGCCCCGCTGTCCTCCCATTGATTACCGCCTTAGTAGATTCCCGCCGCAGCGATGCCATCCCACGACGCAATTTAAAGATTTGTCTAGAGAGCCACCTCTGCGTGCCAAATCTTATAGACCTCAAGTGGGATCCTGTCGCCCCATTGGGCAGCAGCTCGGTCAAAGAGTTGCAATCAGGAGTCAATAAGATGCTCAGAGGGTTCTCTATTACTATAAATTTAAGACTTAGGGTCGAGATGGGCGGGGAGCGCGGGACGAGGACCATGCTCAGGGTTTTGATGGACGAAGATGGAGGAAGCACGGGTGGTGGTGATGGATGGTTAAGGACCGAGGGGGCAGGATGGGAGGACCTGGAGAGAATTGAGGTGGGTATAATGTTTCCTCAGGAAACCTAAGCAGGTTAGCGAAGACGGTTTGTTTTGGGTGTGGTGGGGTGCGATTGGTGGATAGTGATGGATAGTTAGGATATAGTTGTCCCGGATTTTCGGGATCGGTTTTGGGTAACAATGCCACACTAGGGTTAATCATAAACTGGAGAGACTTTCGCTTACTCCTTGCTTTTTTTCCCCATTGCTTCTCACAAGAGTTTACCTCATGTTCGCCTGATTCGCGACAGTGACAGTTGACGGTTGGATGCATGGGTTTGTGGATGGAATGACTTGATGGATCTCTACGACCGAGGATATATGAGAAATATATGAATGCCGAGCCTCGCTCCTGGTTCAGCCTTACTGCGAGTATCCCATAAGCTGCCGAGACATTCCAGTCAAATTTGAAATTTGGATCACTAGCCTATTTGGGTAATGGGGAGTAAATCTACGCGGGGTTTCTGTTCCAATAGCGACCCTACTGAGCAGTACGGTACTCGAGCACAGATTCTGCGGTATTCTAAGCACTACTCGAGTACACCTTTAGTGACGGGGTTTTTCCTGCATATCACGATTACTCAAATAGGCCAGTGTTTTAAATTTTAAAATTAACGATAGCTGATGGGATAGCCACCCGTACCAACTACCGTACTAGCTCCGAGCCACTCATCCCAAGTTAGTTCAACCTACAAATGTTCTGACTAAGAATAGGTCAACCATAACAAGCCTGTCCCTCCTGTGCAATTACAAGTACCATCTATGTATGATAGTATGGCTTAGATAGCAGCGCTATAGTATGCCACTACCCGCGCGGTTCCATTTACCGCCGAGTGACATGCTATGAATCCTGATAAACCCAGATTCCAAGTTGGTGGTGTTGTCGGAAGATCATTGCCTCGAACTGGTGCTGGAGCGCCCAATTGAGTTAGCCGAAGGTTATGCTTCTCGTCCGTAAAACCCCGGGATCCATTTTTCCCTCGTAACCGGGTTACACATGTTTCCAGACTGTGCTTTCACAGGGATACTCTTACTCGCGATTTGGTGAAGACGGAAAGTTTATTAGTTTATTCTGCGGAAACCCTTTTCTTTCTCTGTGTGATCTCGTTTTGAGAAGCAATAATACCGGTATGTGGGGGATAAGGGCTGGAAGGGGGTATGATGATAAGTGGGGGTCAGTTTGGGGGAATCTCGCATTTTATTAAGTCGCCGAAACCGTGATAATGGGTACCGTAGTTGGTTAGTCCAGAACGCGCCCATTGCGGATTGCGGCAAAGAGAAAGGACAAGTACCGGTTTTGCTCTTGTAACGCAAAAGGATTAGTTATCGGCTGAGGCTCCCCCGTTCATTTCATTGGCCGGAATAACGCCCCCTGGCCAAAACTGGTAGGCTCATATTTTCTTTTTCCCTGAGCTGAAAACTTACCAACCCCGTCCTCTTAATCGGCAATTATGGCGGTCTCCATTTCTCCTTTCTTCTTTCTCATTTCTGCACTTTTCATCCTTCACGATGAGGATTCTATGTTTTAGTTTTTCGATATTGGCCGTTGTTGAAGCGGGTTTTGCTCCTCGCGCCTCCGTCGCGCCGCCGGCACGATTTGTTCCCGGCCCGGCGGGGGTTACGGGGACCGTGGGAGCGTTTGTTACGCCTCCGCCGCATCTGGATCTGGTGAAGAGAGCGGCCGCTAATTATTATTGCACGGGGGCCATGGCAAATTGTGAGTTTCCTGTGATAATTTGCGGTCGGGGGTGGTTCTAACCTAACGATATCCAGCGGTATGCCCTACAGTAAGTGGGCAGAAGGGGGAATGTGTGGTTGTATCTTCTACGGGGCATTGCTGTTATGAAACGTTCGTTTCTTCCATGAGAATATCGAGTACTAGAGCTAACGGGGGTAGCGATATCGCAAAGTGTACAGGCGGGACGGCTTGTAGAGATTTTACCGCGGGATGTGGTACTGCTTGCTGGTATATTTCGTGAGGATGTTTGCGTTGGATTCTGATGACTAACTCTTTTCTAGCACGGAAGCGCTTCCATATTGCAACACTGAAGTAGTTCCCAACGACGCTGTATACCCTCGCTGTGAAAAGACCTCAAATCCGACCTACACGAACAGTTACTACTTGAACGGGAACACTCCACCAATTGGTGTCCTCACCTCCAAGCGTAGCGAGCCGGGATCGACCCAAACGAGTAAGCTCGGAAGTAGCACCACCACCGCGGCCGTCACCACAACACAGTCTACTGCCCCTCCATCAGAAACTACCACTTCAACAGGTTCAGATTCACCGCCTTTGTCCGGAGGTGCGATCGCGGGTATTGCTGTCGGTGGGGCGGCGGTATTAGGCTCACTCGCGCTTGGCGTTTTCTTTGTATTCTTCAAAAAGAAGCCGGTAGCACCAACTCAAGGCGGGGGCATGGCGGAATACACGCAGCAGGAACACCTACAGCAGTATGTTCCACAGCCGATTCACAGCCCTGGATTTGCCCACGGACACGACCCATCCTCGCCAAAGCCATATCCAGAACAGCTGGCAGAAGCTCCCGCAAATGAGGCGACTCCTACTGTCGAGTATAGGCCTGCATGGGAACTACCAGCGAGTAATCATTAGGAACGTGCATGAGTAGATGTGTTTATTTCCTTTTTGTTCTAATACTTCTCAAAAGGTGGTTCCAGGGATGGCGCGATCAGAGGTGTCTTTATTCTTCCCTACCGGTATTACATGATGTGGTCAAATTAATTGTTTTTTTTTTTTTTTCCAATGTTTATTTTGAATCAGACGATGTCGAATATCGTGACAAATTTGCGAATACCGGTATTGATGGGAAGTTGTCGCTGGCGCCTAGAATGTTATCCCCCGTACGGATCGGACGTTATTCATGACACGGGATGTGTGCCCCTAGACAGGTTATTGCCGGGATAAAGCTGACCCGGTGCAGGCGATAGTGCTTCTGACATACCTCCTTTCATAAGTCACTCACGGATCTCTCCAACCCAATCACAATCCATCACCCGTCAAAACACACCAAACCGCAGTTTCTCTTCATAAGCTGAAAATCCCGTTAAGGCACTAGTGGTCGTCGCTCTCTTATGCTTAATCCGCCCGTCCGCCACCAAGACAAGTGGCGCTTCGTGTCGCCGCTGTGTAACCTCCGCCGCTTTAATTTTTTTCTATTGATTGAGGGCAATCAACTAGTGCCCTATTTGGCGTATATCGTACCGATAAAAAAAATACAGGATTTTTTTCCTTTTTTGGAAACAGTTGTGTCCCCAAACACTTAAACGAGGTTGGCTCCAAAGTGAAGGCAAAGATGATAGCTTGCTTCAAGGTACCGGTACAAGTACTACAGCAGTGCCAGTACACACCCTTCCGCTCACCCTGGCCAAAGAAGGCAAAAAGGAGCACTTGGAGTTAAGGGATAGGAAAAATATGATACCTTAATTGGCCGGGATGAGCGGAAGAGTACCTGAGTACAGTACAGTACCTTCTAGTAAGCTGTCACCCCTAACTTAAATTTGGAGCCAAGCCATTTTAAATATTGAGAAATAGACCGTTTCCAAAAATACTCGGTATCTTTTTTATTGGTATCATACTTGTTCATGCCAAGCAAGGGTCGAACGTTTTTAAAGTTTGGAACTGCGGTATCATAGATCTCTAATACCAGCGACGTCCAACTTGACTCTCGGACTTAATGCCCTGAACATCACAACCGTGATCCTAGCTAGGTAACTGTGGGTGGTAATCGATCTCCGAAGAAAAAACCTTTGTTCAAATAACAATACTTACTACAGTACGGTATTTCAACAGTAGTTTGCCCACAGCACTCGCGCGTAAGAAATAAATTGTGAACAAACAGAAGCGGAATAGCGTAGAAAAATAGAAAGTGTTGAGATAGATGGAGTGATAAACCAACTTGGGCAATTCGGTGAATCGAGAGTGGATCGTCAAGGCAGAGGTTTGAGCCCCGGACGGGATTCGAAGCCACAACTCGGCGCTATATGCTATGTATGTAACAAGGCCTCACTCGAGACCTTGAGCATCGGCACTTGCCTCCCGCAGGCCTTGGCTCGCCGTTGCATTTCTGCCCATTCCGGTGCTTTGCATGTATATTTCCCTCCCTTCCTTGGTCGCGTCCCGCTCGCATTTCCAGTGTTCCTGCGTTTTTGGCGGACGGTAGGGGGCCTATTTTCGGTAAGGAAGAAAGCGAGCGCATTAGGGAGTTTGTGCAGCCTGACATAGCTGTGGGTTGTCAATGTTGTAATTAGTTCACTCTCGCTAGTCTTTATTTTGTGTTTACCATTAAATGGTTTGGGAGGATACTATGTTCACAGCAACTGAGATGTTCAGATTAGGGCTTGTTGGGATACAACTATTTAATCATGTTTTCTTTTCTGTTACTTAGTTAGACAACCAATACAACCAACTCTCCTCTCTCCACCACAACACACGGTCTCGTCCTCGTTTCCCGCTACGGTCAACCATTCCACTGCCATCACACCCCCTGTTGCTCAACAGTCAACGCCCTTGCTATCATACGTAGGAGTTGTCGTTGTATCAAAGCCTATGGAACTTGCGATAAATGTCCCTTTTGTAAACAGCGTACCCTCAGGATGCCATCGGGGCCAACTTCTGAGTAAAATGCCTTGAGGCCGCTCCTGCTAAGGCTATACTTAAGGGGAAAACCTGAGGATCATGCCCTCATGAGGGCATAAAAGTATAGCCGGAGTTGGCACTCAAGGCTCTCAATTCCAGGTCCAATCTCATGCGTTTTGAACTCCAACTAGGGGGGACCGGGCAACCGCACTGCCAAACTTTGTCACCGACTTATGATATGATAACACCACCTAGCTGTCTCTCCGCAAACATAATTTTGGGTTTTTGTACAGGGCAGAGACTTTGCTAGGTGATCCCGACCGCACACGGCTTTTTTGATGGCAGTATATGACTAGAAAAACTTAGCAGAGGATCTATGAGATCCCGAAGGAGTTGGAAGCGATTTGCTCCATTTGTGGCTGGTCTTGCACCTGAAGCCTAATAACACCCATCGCCAGATAATGTAGAGATCTTGCAGGAAGCTTTCTTTGGTACAGTATTTTCCACGAGGTCAGATGTTTGTTGACCGCTCTTGCTTCTTTGTTGTGAGGTGAGGGAGGGTGGGGCAGAAGGAGGAAAGGGCCGCAACAGATCTTTTAGATCAGGTGTGTTCGTTTTTCATATTTCAGTATTAGACAAATAAGGCTAGTGTAGGATCCTCGAGATATCTGGGGAGTAGCAAATCGTTTGCTCGTTTTGTAGCTGGTCCTCCTTAGACTTATAACCAAATAATTCCTACTGCTTACAATTTGGAGGCCTGTTAGGAGGCCGGTATCCCCAAGTGCATCCGGCCGTCTTAGTGGCGGGGTGGGACGGGGCGCTGGGCCATAGCCCGTCTTTTTGGGATACCCAGACGCTCTGCGCTCGACAGACCAAGCGCCGGACGGGCTGTGGACCCGGGGGGGGGCGATATTCTGACCCTAGCGATTAACCTCCGTTCTATAGGGCCCTTTACATTTATCCATCACTTGGAATATGCATTCTGGCAGCGTCCTTCCTCCTCTTAATAAATCATAATCCTATAGAGTTCGGAATATTCCTACAGCCTTAGCAATCCTTCCCTTAGATGTAAGATGCCTCCAAAGTTGTCGTTATTTAAGGTAGCAAATAAAGCTCGAACATTGACTGCTGACCATAAGGGATATTCACAAATCCAATCATGATATTCCTACCCGGCTTGCTCATTCCACTCATGTGTTCAGTTTTTGGAATATTCAAGGACAAGGCTGCAATCATGAAACATCACTCATACCGCCTCTACCCCGCCGTTCTTCATCTTCCTCCCCTCCCTTCCCATCGCCTGTGGGACCGCCATCCGAGCCGAAGACGGTTGCGCTAAGATACCACCGCTGTTGGTGGACTGTTAGAGGCCATCCAGTCTCGTCCATGGCCTTCGGCAGTCCCTGTGCCGAGATCCAAGTCGAGGGTATTGATTCCATTTTTCTCTTATTTTTTTGTTTTCCTTCTTGCTTCCTTTAGCTCTGCCTAGCCCGCTAGGGATTCGTTATTGCTCCCAGGTTATTGGGGCTAGGAAAGAAGGAAGAGCCCTGGTTAGTAGGTTATCAGGCCAAACACCCCAAAAAATAGCGAAAAAAATGCAAAAAAGAGAAAAGTTTGGTGTGATAGTGAACAAGAGAAAGAAAGACAAGAGGATATTGGGGGGGAGGGGAGAGGGGGGAAATACGAAGAAGGGAGAATAAGAAGGTGTGGACGACAAATTGAGAGGGAAAGAAAGGAGGGAAAAAAGGGCTCTAATGGAACGAAAATGTGAAAAACAATCACAAAGGCAGAATACCAGTATGATGGTAGAAAAACAAGGAAAACTGAATGCAGGAAGGTTAACGTGCAAAGATTGTGGAATTGAAAGAGCTGCCAGACGAACCCGGAGGAGACTGTAGGAGGCTATACTTGTCTGTATTGTGCCGTGTGGGAAAACAACAAAAGGTATATTTGAAGATCTAATAGCTCTTGTATACCTCACCAACACCTCAACACAAAGAGAAAGGGGGGAAGGGAAGAAACACCATCAAGGGATTCATAACAACCTATGCGTACGGGCCGCTATTGCGTCTCCCTTCCTCTGGGCGGTGAACCCCCACCACAGCAAAAACGCAGCAACCCTGGAGGCGGGTCGAACTTAAGCAGGTAAAAATGGAAATTTTGAGTGCAAACGCCTGAACGAGGAAAACGCTAAAGTGAGCTAATACCTACGGGACCAAACACCGATACTCGAGGTCTCGAGCGTCTGTATTTGCTCCCTTAGGGGTTAGCTAACTTTAGTGTTTTTCTCATTGAGGCGCCTTGCGTACACATCTTCCATAGCTCCTTGCTTACATTCCAATCGCCTTTCTCAGGTTAGAGAGTTCCTAGTGGCGGGGTGTCCACTCCTAGCAGGCAGGAGAGGGTAATGTTGGGTTGTAGGAATAGTGTAGGGACCTTACCAGATGATCCACGCAGCACGTGGGTTCTTTTGAAGGACA
This sequence comes from Tuber umbilicatum, assembly GCA_003313605.1. Taxonomy (NCBI): domain Eukaryota; kingdom Fungi; phylum Ascomycota; class Pezizomycetes; order Pezizales; family Tuberaceae; genus Tuber; species Tuber umbilicatum. Next base: position 2,315 of record QLOI01002158.1, on the reverse strand, counting down.
GTATGGTTCATAACGAGAAGAAAGAAGCAAGGAGAGAGAATATATAATGCACCAGGGAAACTCGGAATGCGCCAAAAAAAACCCACATTAGTCACCAGTATGTAGTCGGAATTCCGAATATGGTTTCTCAAGGAAAAAAAAAGAGTGATATTATATGATGCCACTCTAGGCCACTCACCCACTTAACTTGTTAAAACTACCTCCCGAGCGGATTATTTTCAATAACCGTGTACGAGTCCGGAAACTCCTCTATATCCCTTTGCATTCACCGTTCTTCCGTCTTCTAGATATTCTTCGTATTGTAGCGGCAGCTCGCCGACTCCCAACGACCCTATGCTCCTGCCAACTATTTACTTCTGCCTTGCCCAGACTACCGTCGGCCGGAAGCATCCTTCCAAGATTCCGGAAATAACTAGACGGTGGCCTTGTTCCAAGTAGTGAAAACTGCAGATCGGTATCGGCGGCGCGGCAGCAGGGAGAATCCTCTTCTTCCTTTTCCCAATACGATTGGTATTGAAGTTCCCAACTTAATTAATGCTCACAGGCTGCCAGGCCAAGCTAATGCGAGAATGACCTGGACTTTGTAGGCCCGTCTCTGCCATGTCCGACAGGGTTTACGGGTACCTGGCGGCGCTGGTGGTCTTCCTGCATATGCCGTGTAGTTTGTAAATATTTTGCCAATCGGTAGCAAATACCTTCAAACACCCACACATATCAGCTGAGCTGATATTTGAAAATGTTTGCGGGTAACGTGCAACGCCTGAAGGCATCTTCTACGGATTTAGGCCTGGAACATTGAAGGGGATGCTAGGACTATTCGATATGTTTAAAGCGTTGAGGAAGTGTGGATCATGGGAAATTCCCTATCACTTGATATATTCCTAAACTGCAGATAAATTACTTGCACATCCACAATTACCATTCCACTACCAATTTATCTCTCCCACCGCTTCAGCATTGTTACAAACCTCAAATCACAAACATTTTCCACTATGGCCTCTTCTCCACCATAAGGCCCCCCAAAGGCCCACTGCCCTGGTGATTCCGCATCGCAAGCTATTTCTCCCCTTCTTTCTTTTGGAACTCGTTTATCAAGTTAGATGCAGCTACTCAAGCGAGAATATAAATGCCAGCACCCTTGGGATCTGAGCTGAGATCTGTGCCAAGGGGTCTGTTAATCCTCAAAGCGACAAGCAATAGCGGTGAAGACACCTTAGTATTATACAGTCACGCAGGCATGGGAACTATTGACTCATACGCTAGTGTTCTGTTAGACCTACGTCAGCATATACACACTACCTGAAAACTGCTCAGAATCAGACCGATCATCCTCGATCACTCGTAGGTCTATAGATATCAGTGGTCTAGTCAGGCCGGTCGGATCGGATGACGCCCGGACTGCCAACTAGTGAACATCGGGCATCGTCCCCGCGAGCCTGAACGATTACCTTCTCGTTTATCACCTCGAACCACCTTCTCTATCTCATCGGGTCTGCATGTTGCTTCTTATCACCCCGGCTAACGTCGGAGCATGTCCAGCTTGTCTTACCGCCACCCCACGACGAGTATTACGCCCGGGCGGCATGGTCCTCACTCAAGGCAATCCCCGGAACGTGTATGTTGTAAAACGATAGTGTAATTTTTCAAGTTACTAGTACACTACCTCAGAGCGAAGACTAAAATTGAAGTGAATAAGGCCGGATCACATTCAAGGAAGGAAATGACGCAGCTCGTCCAGAAAATACACGGAAAACCGGAGCAGCGCCGACAGTTGAACATAAAATAAGGCTGTAGGAGCCTCGCCGCTATCGGGAGTCCAGCTCTGCCGAAGGATACCAACTATTCCGTTCCAGCACATTCCGGGCCTTCCCAACTTTATGGTGCCGGGCGTCTGAAATCCAGCCTCGCCGCGACCGAATCCAACAGCCAACGGACCCCAACAGCAACAAAGTTTTGGGAGAAGATGGCAGTATAGAACCTCTTGGAATCACCCCCTCTTTAATTCTGTGGACTCGGTTTTTTTGATAAAGCCAGTATTTGGTTGGGAAGGGTAAGAAGGGCATTGTGGGAAAGGTGAACCACATACGAATTTATGCCAAGGCGGCACATTTTTTTTCTGTACTATGTGTTACTAAGCGAAAAAAGAAGCGAACATGAAAGGTCAGAATCCGGCACTTTGCTCGCGCAGCCGAGCTGAAGTTGTACCGGTACACCAACGGTGGCAACTCCCATTCCATACAGGGCGTCCAACTTGAAAATATTTGTATCTATTGTACTAACTGCAGTGATAGCGAAGTAACAATGATGAACTCAAT
>QLOI01002152.1:0-10391 GCA_003313605.1 Tuber umbilicatum | reverse complement strand
GGGGGGGAAGGGTTTCCTTGAGTTTGAAAAATTTTGGGTAGGCACTTGGCGGGGAGGAGGACTTTCCTTAAGGGGGCCCAAGGCTGGGGGGAGTATCCCACGCCGGCAAAGCGATAACTTTCGGGTTGGTACTTTAGAAGTAGAAATAAACAGGTTCAAACCAACCAACCTAGTCCGCCCGTATTGCACGGCACACCACCGTACTATACTATACGGAACAAGCATGTAGGTGCCATACCGTATGATCCGGCAAAAGTCGGATTGGCGCTAAGGATCGCTTAGGGAGAAACCACGGCGTATGCAATGTCTTGCTCCTTGAGTCATCACAATACGAGCACAGTAGACCACCGTACAGTAAAAACCCGGTAAATCCACCATCGGCGGTCAGACCCCTAAGTTCCCGCAATCCGAGGCAAAACACCCCGAGAAGGAATAGTGTTATCCAGACGGAGCATAGCCTGAGGATGCACGATCTCATTAACTGGTGTTCGTCAGTCGTCAACCTACTCCACTAGGCCTATTGTGATTAAGACGGTCATTTCCGTCGAGATCCCCGATGGTGGATTTATCGAGTTTTCACGGCGCCGGTGACTGGTAAACTATCGGAGAGGAAAAAAAATGTCCCCGAGTCCATTCAAAAGGCGCGAGAAGAGGCTACATGTTCTATCACTCGCTCTGTATCACCTTATCATAGAAATTTATACTGTACGAGTACTTAGTGCTCGCTTAGCTCTTTTTGCCACCGCCTCGGTCCCCAAGGCCTTAGCTCCAATCCGGCTTTTGCTTATGATAGCTTGAACCTCGGAATAACTATTCCACCAGGCCAACTTCTGTGGGAACCCGGAAGCGGAAACGGGGCGGAAATGCCATGGCCGAGAAGGGGAAAAAAATTCCAACAATTTATATGGTCTGCAAAAAAAGGAAGAAGAGAAGAAAAAAAGGTTCGGTTTTGGTATAACTTATTAACTTTCAATCTGAAAATATGGCTACTGTATTATCGTTACACAGCCCTCTCAAGCAGCGAAAAAGAGCCTCGACTCATCCTCAGACACTTGATGTCAGATTCAAGCATCATAGGTACTTGTATGGGCACCTATCTCCCACCGCACGCCAATCCACACTCGGGATCTTGGAACAACCACCCGACAGATTCGGACACCCTCTCCATCTTTTCACACAAACCCACCCACCCACTAACGAGAAACGCGATGAATGACGATCCGAAAAATTCCCTGAGAAGCTGTACATCCTGCCGCTCACGCAAGATCCGCTGCGACAAGGTGAAGCCTTCCTGCCACGCCTGCGTCAAGAACCGCCTACCCTGCGAGTACCCGACCGCAACGAGACGTGCGGCGCCGCGGCCACGGCGGGATGCGATGCTCATGCAGCGGCTCGTCAAGCTTGAGGGCATCATCGGGGAGTTGTCTGGTGTTGGAGGTGGCACCGTTGTGGGAGGTTTGGGTGGCGCTGGGAGTGAGAGTGATATCGGTGGCGGAAGCTTGGAGGCGCGCGGGGGGAGAGGTGGGGGTGGGAGTGAGAGCGGGAGTGGGGACACGGCGAGGGGGTTGGGAGAGGTGGAGGCCGAGTTAGGGAAGCTGTTTGTTTCGGAGGGCAAGTCGAGGTATATCGGCCCGAAATTTTGGGCTAGCTTGAGTGAGGAGGTGGGTTTCAATTTTCATTGTTTTTTAATTTTCAATCTTTTATTCTTTCATAATATTTTCTCTATTCGCTGCCCCTTTGCCTCGTTTGTTTTTTGTTTGGAGTGTTCGGTGAGGTTGTCCGCAGAGATAGGGTGAACTAAATGGTTATGGGCTGAGGGTGTCTCGCACACAGTTGACCCCTTCAGTAGCTTGATTCACTGTCTCACGAGTGGATGGCATAGATCTCCTCGAGCTATTCTTTAGCTAGTTTGGACCAGTGGAGAGCATATATCAACGCCTACAGTTCTAACCTTTTATCTACCGGTAGGTGACCGACCTCAAAACACTCCTTGACGAGTCGCCTCCAGCAACTGTCACCTCTCCAACATCACCAGATGCACCTTCCAATGTGCCCTCATCCCCCTTCTTCAAGTCCGCCACCGAAGAAGACCTGTCGATGTTCTACCCTACTCCCGCCGAATCTGCCCAACTATATGGAATATTTGTTGTCTCTGTTGACCCGGTGGTACGGCTTCTACACAAGCCAACCTTTGAATCAAAGTTGGTGAAGCTGCAAGGATATGGCCCCGAATCAGAAGCTCTGCATGCGGACAAAGGATTCGAGGCCCTGGCCTTTTCAGTGTATTATGCTGCGGTCAATAGTCTGCACCCGGATAGAGTACCGCAAATGTTTGGCATAGACAAACCGAACTTGCTGAACAGGTATCGTGTAGCCGTAGAGTATGCCCTGACTAATGCTGGATTCCTACAAAGTGAAGAGTTGACGACATTACAAGCCCTTGTCCTATTCATCGTGAGCCCTCAACCCCATTTCCTTGAGCGAATTGGAACTAATAATCGGAAGACCTGCTCCCGAGGCCCAGATGACACTCGGACTCCGTGGGTGCTCGTCGGCGTAGCAATTCGAATAGCACAAAGCATGGGCCTTCATAGAGACGGGTCGATTTTCCACATAAGCCCCTTAGAAACCGAAATCAGGCGGAGGCTTTGGTACGAAATATGTTTGCTCGACTTGCGCACAGCGGAAGACCACGGCTCCGACCCGAGTGTATCTACCCAGAGTTATGACACCCAATTTCCGCTCAACATAGAAGACAGCGATATCCTCCCAAATTCCACTTATCCCATAACCCCGAGAACGGGCTTCACTGAGATGACCTTCTCCCTAATACGCTTCGAAGTCCTGGACTGCTTCAGGATAGTGGTTAAATCCACGCCCGGAGCATTTAAAGTCAAAGGAGTCGAACAACTCACGTTAGAAGAGAAAGAAAAGATGTTGGATGAATTAGCTTTGAAATTAGCAGCAAAGTATCGAGTAGGCCTGGACCTCAGCGTTCCCATCCAGAGGATAACAGATATGGTTATCCGGCTTATGGTAGGGAGGGCCTTGCTGTCTTTGTATCATCCATTAAGGCACTTTAAAGATGGCTCGCTGTTAAGTCAAGAGAAAAAGGACAAGTATGCTTATTCCCTGCGCCATGCGTGAAACAATGCTGACACCAAAAGGCTATTCCGGACAGCGGTGGAATCCTTAGAGTGCTCCGCATTCCTGGTAAGTGCTCCTGACGTTGTACGGTACGAGCAATGGAATTGGCTCTCCCAAAAATACAATCAGGCGCATGCAACCAGTCTCGTGTTATCTGAGCTTGTAGTGAGGGCACCGTTTGGCACGGATAATATGGTGGAGAGGGCGTGGGCGGCGGTGGACTTGCTCCTGGACACCGAACCTTGGAGTCGGGAGCACCCCCTCATGGCGGAGAGAGTGTGGAAACCATTAGAGAAACTCAAAAATAAGGCGCTCGCTAGGAGAAGGAGAGCGATGCAGGAGATAGGGATGGCGCAGGGGCCGAGACCAAGTGCATCGTTGTCGACAGAAGAAAGTGATACCGGTATGTGGGAAGGAATAGGCGTTGAGGATGCGCCCATTGATTGGGTGAGTTGCCGTGATCACCACCGCCACCTGAGAATGCTGAAATACTGACCTCAAACAGAGAGAATGGGACGAAATGTTTGAATACATCGATGGATATTGAGTGGAAATGCTTCATCAGGGAGACAGACTGTAGGCCGAGTTGGACCTGGACCGGGGTAAATAACCTTTGACAAGCACCGGAAATAGGTTAATCATAATGATAAGCCTCAGTGACAAAATTAATTACTTGTGCTCCCGGGATCACAACTTCGGTTACGGGGCCGTACTATACATGGGATACCCCAATGTCCATCATAACAATGCCATTGAAGTAATTTCGATATTTATTATTCCACTAGATCCTAATTTCTTGCCTACCCCCCCCCCTTCTCAATCCGCTTATCCCTCCTTTCTTCTCCCGATCCATCCACAACCAACATTCCGTCGTTACGCGAAAACCATTCGGCGACCAAACCAGACCCCGGCCTCGCCGACCTCGGTCAATCCTCAGCGAAAGAATGGCAACTAAGACACTTTACACTTCAAGCCTCCTAATAATGCCCCAATCAAAAAATGTTCCGCCGTTGAGAACGTGCTTGACAGAAACGGGTCCCCACGCGTTAATTACCTTCTGGTACTCGAGTACAGTACTCGAGTGCTTGGCTTGAACCCACACTCAGAACTCTGCAAACTCATAACATAACTGGTTCACACTGTCTCTAGCTCACTCACTTGGGGTATGAGACACGGTATCGGTACAGTGCTGTACCTGTAACTTGTCTCGCAACCTCCGGGAGTTCAAGTCGGTTTTTTCCTTTTTTTTCTTGCTCGGCGACTTGGTTATTTACGCCGAATGTGTACGGTACATACATATGTGCGCATCATACTGCGATACGAGCTAAGTCCCGGCTATCTTAGGAGTTCAATGCGATGCGACATGATACCGTATGCACCTCCAATATTATTTGGACTTTACGGTATGTTGCTTGGCAGGTGGAGCCAATACCCTACGATCCAATTACTATCAAGCCAATGCTGTAGTTAGCGGGGAGTGTCCTGGTTCTGTGATTCGCTGATCTGGCTTGCGTTATTATAAGTGTTCGCCGAACAGAGAGGATGGGATGGTGAGGTACAGTACTGTGGTAAAAGGAATAAAGAGGAAAAGGGAAGCTCCCCCTGCGAACCTCCACCATTCTACCGTATACAAAAGGATCAGAAATCCTCCATGTAAAACTATTCTATGGTATTTTGTCTCACAAAGTGCGGGCGCAATAGTGACATTCTTTTTCCTTTTTTCTTTTCTTTTTCTTTTACTTTGGCTCTTTTCCGAAAGAAGTTGCTTTTTTACGCAAAGTGCTGGACAAGACCGGCCCAAACAACCTTTCGTCATAGACATTCGAAAGACCACATTTTGAAAAGAAAAAAGAAAAGGGCGATTCTGTATCTTAAAAGATAAATCTCACCCAATTCGAACGACTCCTTCCTCCGCCGATATGTTTACTCCCGTCGAATCGTCGTTCGGTGCGTTCTTGCTACACCTTAGTACCACGCATCTGCTTTTGGGAAATGGCCGGGTGCTAGGTGCTAGTGGGATTCTGGGGAGCGCGTTCTGGAAACCGGATGGGCATAATATACCCTTGTTAGCGGGAATGGGAATCAGTGCTCTGGGGACTTGGTATTTCGATGCGTGGTGGAAACCCTCGTATGCTGGGGCACCGGAGGTATTTGGGAAATGGACCTGGGCAGTTTGTGGATTGCTGGTTGGAGTTGGGACGAAGGTTTGTTTACCTTCTCCTTTCTTTTTTTAGTTTTACAATTTTTGCTCGTTGGTGGTTTCTTTTCGGTTATATACCGAGTCACTTGCTCAATTCTGGAGCGTCGTTGCTAACATACCCTCCTTAGTACTCCAACGGTTGCACATCTGGACATATGCTCTGCGGCATCCCGCTTGGCCGCCTCCGCTCCGCCGTTGCTGCCGTAACCTTCTCAGCGGCATCTCTCGTGACCGCCGCCGTCGTGGGAGCATACACCGAGTCTCCATGCGGGAGCACACCATGCTACACCCCAACCTACCCTACCCCCGCCCGCGTCAAACAGCTAGTCGCCATCACCGCAGCTGCTACGGCGATAACACGCACCTCCCTCCCCCTCCTCCGCAAACTCCCGAAACGCAAAGCGGAAATATTCACTTCTCTGTGGTCCGGCGGACTCTTCAGTCTCGGCTTAATGATTGCCGGCATGGCGAACCCGACAAAGCCTTTGGGTTTTTATTCAATGGTCACAGACGGCGGGAAACGCTGGGACCCGTCCTTCCTCATGATTCCCATATTCGCACTGCTCCCGAATTTCCTGATCTGGAGGAGGGTTGTTGGAAAGGCTGACGCTGCACCGAGGGGAGGGTGGAAGATACCCACTAAGAAGGAAATTGACTTCAAGCTGATTGCCGGGTCGGTGGTGTTCGGAATTGGATGGGGATTGCTAGGCGTTTGCCCTGGGCCTGGGATCGTGGGCGGATTCCTAGGGGGTTGGAGAGGAGCTAGTTGGGTTTTTGGATTCGTGCTTGGGAGATACTGATGTCGCCGTTCATATATAAAATAGCTGTGATGCCTTCCTAAGGCTGCCTCAGAATCTTGTTTTCGTTCTTGTATTATCACATTTTATTCTAATTCACGTCAATATTTTTCACTCAGGGAGAATCTCTTTGTTTTGCTTTATCTTTTCATCCTTCTTCCTTGGTGCCGCCAGTTAGCACCTACCTGACCAAAACTGTATATAACACATGTAAACATATCAATACTCATTCATTCCAATTCTGTCGGCACGATACCGTGCTAGCCCACAAATCTTAACAAAGCCTATCCAAAACAATGCTAGTGGCTGCAATTCCGGCCACCACCGAATCCGTCTTGCTCCGACGCCCCATACCCCTCTCCCCTGTATGATAGAAGCTTGTTAGGTGGACAGTTGCCATGCTTGTACAATACCGGTGTCAGCGCAAGAGAGGCAAGTTAAACAGGCCAAAGATTCTAGGGTTATCATATCTCGCGATTAAAGTTGCTGGCGGGGAGATGAGGGTTGTCAGGATAGACGGATGGACAGGCAATATGATGATGGCTGGGTGGGCGGGAAGTATAGGATACCTGTCTACTTGTTCCGCTCAGAGGTATGCGGAAACAGGGATTAAATAAGTAGATGGCCAAGCCTCCCTCCATGCGTATCAATGCGTGCAAACAAAATTGTACCCTAAATGTTCGGGTAGAGTGCCAGCACTTCTTTGCCTGGGGTGCCCACCCCAGGCAGTCTCTCGTATGCAGCGCCCAAGAGATCTGGTTTAGGAAATAGCAAGATCTGAAATAAACGACTATTGCTTCAAACTGTGACCTCCTCTACCCATTTCTAGAGCGGTCGGTCGGACCAAGGGATACCCGCACAGATACAGCGCAGTATGATACCGGTACCGCGAAAAATCTCTCTGCATATCTGAGTGCCAACGCAAATCATACCCCCTAGCCTTCAAGCACCCCCCGAGCCTTGCTAGAGGCGATTAGAATACCGGTACTGCTGCCACAAGAGAGATTTTTTCTTTGTTCTCCGGAGAGAGATTACCGGTATTTGAGTGGTTATCTGATTGTCGGCGACGGCGTGGTGAGGGATTATGATACTCTACACGGAGAGGTCATCTAGGGATGAATTGATAAGTTGTGTACGGCGATGGGGGGTGTGAGGTTGTTATTTGGAGGGAATGCCGTACTATAGTTATAGTTTATATTAAGATTACTATATTACTAACAAGGCATATCTCTGCATACTAGTTAGCCTACGGCATTCCGAGATGTGTTTGCCTAACCACTGCGACCACCGGTTGACCAACTAGCTGGCTTAGCACTAACGTAGCTGCTAGATGGGGACTCTTTCTTGTCTGATATTTAGATAAGGAGGAATCGCCTACCGCTTTTCAACCGGCGCTGAGGAGGGCCAGAAGACAGGTTTTGGCCAAAGGTCTTGGCCCTCTTGTCATTTCTTTCCCGTTCGGTCTTTGGGAGATGCTCTGTTATGTGGAAATCAGGTATTAGATGCTTGGTTTAGAGGGTGTTGGGGATACATTTTTGATATTAGGAACCTCTATGCTAGTGCTAAGTAAAGGGTTACCTGTATATACTTAGAGCTATGACAGAAAATATATGATTTTCGTGTTCCTGATACTCCCCAAAGCCAACGACGATCGTAATTCATTCCTAGAGCCCTGGATCCGGATCCTTCGTCGAACGGGAGAATCACCGCATCAGAACTGGGGAGTACAAGGATCCACCCAGAAAGCCGGAAATCATCTAAATGAACGCTATAGGATTACCCTCTGCATGTATAGAACTCCTAGAGCAATAGGGGTCCGCATACACACTAGGAGAAAAAATACACCTACAGAACCCCGCTCTTGAACCAAAGAACAGCAAACTCTCTCCAAAACCAATTTAATTGTCTATGCGAGTGTAAAGACCATTGTTACAAGTCGGCAGAGCTCCGCTCTGGAAAAACCCCTACGGCGACCTTGGACTCGTCCATAATTATGCCAAAGAAGTGGATAATAGCATCTGTAGCAAAGCGCAAGAACAAGACCTTGTTTCAGACAATAGGTACATGGTGCACCGGAAAAGCACAGGCCCGACTGCACGCAATGGGAAGAGATCCCATATCCATACAGGCATGTGCTGGGCAACTTGATGTGCGCGGATGTTTAGAAGGGATTGGGCGTTCCGTTGGGCTTTGGTTCATGGAGTGCTGCCTGTACATGATGAATTTGACCGGACTGAAGATATGTTCTCCCATGGCTCATTAGATCAGATTGTGTCTTTGTCGGGGAAGGGTGTTAGGATTTCTCTGAGTATGTGTCCCTTTTCTAGATAGATAGAAACGTGGTTCTGAACTGGCTCCGACATAGAAAATAATATTACGTGAATATAGTTGTATGCATGAGATTCACCACCTCGACACGACATGTCACTCGATAATGGTTCGGAATAGTTTGTTGGAAATTTGACAGTGCCGGACAGGATAAAACCGGTAGTCAATGCAACAGTAATGACTGAATGGGGGTTTTACGCAGCGGATGTAGTTGGCTCTGATATTCGCAAGAGAACCTTGTATTGTATGTGCAAACGACAGAGAAAATGAAGTGAAGAGAGTTTCATACAAGAGGTGTGGAGTCTCGCTTGCTTGAGGTAACTGCTTGATGAGGAAAGCAAGAAGGAAAGAAAAAAAAAGAGAAAAATAGTGAGGGGAAAACTTTTCACCACTTACGCGTCCTGACATGAGAGGTACGCACATCACTGTAGTTTTCAGCTACGGTTTCTTAACTGCCATTTTCAACACTCCCACTGCTTCGAGGGTTGGTAAACCTGAAGAAGCACAATGGCATCGTAAACCCTTCGAACAAAATCTAGCCTCAACAAGCGCAAGTGAATCCATAGTACAATAGAAGAAAAGTCTCAGAAAAGAACAATAGTAAAGACTAAAGCAAGTCCTACAGCCTCATTAAAAACCTCTGCTGTGGAAAACCTTCGTGGGAAAAACCATCAGTAGTAGGTAAAAAGAGTACTGGGACAGAGGACAACAAAAGTAATCAAACAATACTTTGTTGATAGAGGTAAGGAATGCCTGCCTAACCAAGGCTACTAAAAAAAAAATGCAAAATTATATTAAAGAAAAACAATCAGAACAATCCTAGGCCATGGAGGTGTTTCCAGTGAGTCTCCCGTGTTAAGGCCTTGGTAAGGATGTCTGCCGTCATGTCCTGAGTTCCAATATGCTCAATCTGAATTAGGCCCTGAGAGAGTGTATCGCGCACATGGTGATGCTTCGTATCGATGTGCTTGGTTCTTTTATGAAATTTGTTGTTTTTGACCAGATGAATAGCGCTCTGGTTATCCGCATAGAGGAGTAGCGACAGCGAGTAGGATGGAATGGAAACAAGTTCTGAGTAAAGGTGCCTAATCCAAATCGCCTCCTTTGCTGCCTCAGAGCAAGCAACGTATTTGGCCTCTACTGTTGATAAGGCCACAACACTTTGCTTTTTCGATTTCCATGAGACAGCGGCATTGGCAAGGAGAAAAGTATACCCTGCTGTAGACTTTCGGTCCTTGGTATCTTCAGCCCAGTCAGAGTCTGTAAATCCGTATGGGGCGGTAGACCAGAGTTCTTTCTTTTGGATATAGGAAAGTCCAAGATCTTGGATTTGTTTAAGGTACCGGAGAACTCTCTTAGCCATTGCAAGATGGCTCCTCAGAGGCGACGCCAGGTGCTTGCTAAGAACCAAAATTGAGTACGCAAGATCTGGCCTGGTACCAGTCATTGCATACATGATACTTCCTACCATGGATTGGTATAGGCGACAGTATTCCGGAGAGAGTCCGGAGGTGTCCAAGGTAGTAGTAGATTGTAAAGCCTTTGGATCCAGAGGTGTATAGAGACCATTACAGTTCTCGAGTCCAAATCGACGCAGGATAGTGCCAATAAACCTTTCCTGCTTTACCTGGATACTCCCACTCGATTGATAGACCTCGAGACCTAGAAATTGGCGTACTGGTCCTAAGTCCTTTATTTTATATTTTAGTAGTAACTTTCCTTTTACCTTTTGTAGTTCCGAAGCAGAGGAACTTGCTAGAAGCACATCATCAACATAGAGAACAAGAATAACAGTTGGGGAGAGGTAAAGGTTAGAGTCACTCGTCGAAGGCTTAAACCCTACAGAGCAAAGATAGGTGTTGATATCCTGAAACCAAAGACGGGGGGCTTCTTTCAGGCCATAAAGAGCCTTTCTTAAT
>QLOI01002149.1:0-15306 GCA_003313605.1 Tuber umbilicatum | reverse complement strand
CCCCGTACCTCCCTCGTGCGTCCCCGCCAGGGTACCCTCTCTCTTCGGACTCCTCGGGCTCTGACTAATTCGAAGGGCCCCCGGGCCCCGCTACCAACATAACTCCCTGCTTGATACACAAATACCCTCCTTAAAGAAACTTAGCGGGATTAGGATTGATCTTTCGGGTAGTTTTTGAAGTACCATTTGTTGTTAGTCACCGCCTAGGGTGCATGTTCGAGTTATTTCTTGAATAAGTTTTTTATGTTATGGGCAATCTTGTTGAAAGAAGGAGGATTTCGTAATTGTTTTGTTGTTTGTTTTATAGGTTTTCTTACGCCATAGCTTAGCTTGCTGCACGCGACATCTTGACCTAGTTAAAAAATAATGAAGTATGATTTAAATCAAAAAAAAAACCGCCTTCTTGTTAGACTGCCTTTGGGCAATCCTCCCCTCTCCACGGGCCTTTGCTCTTCGCTTAGGTCTACATGGTCGCTTCTTCTCTGCTGTCGCCTCAGACGGCTGGGATACGGTTTGCGGTACGCGATCTTACGGTCGCTGACCTCGGTTAGCCTCCGACAGGCTTCGGTCGATTTCGCCCCTCCCCTTCTCCCCTCCCGCTCTGCACTGGTGGTGGTATCCCTCCCACTAAGTGACACTATCTCTCTGAGAAAAAAGGGACTACATGAGAGACGCGGTAAAACACCGTGCAGAGTGGTAGGGGGGTTTGGTGACTGCCTAGTTCAGACACGCACACGTTTCCGATAGTCGCTTCAGTTGAGTCTTGGCTTCCGTCCCTCCCTCCTCGGTCTGATCCGCTTGCACCGTACTGCTAGTCAATCCTCTCCTGCCACCATCCTGGGTGGCCACCTCCGCCCGCTCTTGGTCAGCTTCGGTTGTTTCCACCTCTACACACGGTCTCGCTTATGGTTCGGGCTCGTCTGCCGGAATTCTCGGCCCGCCTGGCCTTTTGGGTACTACATCCAATGTTTTGCCGGTGGTTGGGGTTTTCTTTTGGGATTGGTTTGGGCTTTTTGTGTTATCTCACTGTTCGGGTTGTTATTTCAGTAGCGTTCTGTTTGTTGGGTTTCTTTTGGGATTACGGGGGGTGTTTTCTTGGTTACTTCCTTCTTGCTTTTGGTTTTCCTTAGGTGAGAGGTGCGGTTAGGCCCATACCAGAGGGTCTTGGGGTTTCCTTGTTTTGGCCGGGCCCGGGGTGGATACACAGAGGTTTTATTACGCCGTAGCTTAATTGTCTGTATGCGAGTTTTTGTACCTTAAGAAAACAATGAATCTATGATTGAAATCAAAAAAAAAATCAACCGCCTTCTTGTTAGACATCAACCACAACTTCTATTTTCCTCGCGATTGAAATCGCAACACCACCACCCATCGTGGGCTTTGCCCCCCCCCCACTTTACCTTCCTCCCTTTGGGCAATCCTCCCCTCCCCTCTGGCCTTTGCTCTTCACTTAGGTCTACACGGTCGCATCTTCTCTGCTGTCGCCTCAGACGGCTGTGATACAGTTCGCGGTACGCGATCTTACGGTCGCTAGCCTCGGTTAGCCTCTGGCAGGCTTCAGTCGATTTTGCCCCTCCCCTTCTCCCCTTCTCGGGGTGCTAGGTGACGGCCTAGTTCGGACACACACACGATTCCGATAGTCGCTTCGGTCGAGTCGTTGCTTCCACCTCCCTCACCCGGTCTGATCCACTGGCACCGTACTGCTAGTTAATTCTCTCCTGCCACCAACCTGGGTGGCCATCTCCGCCCGCTCTCGGTCGGCTTCGGTTATTTCTGCCTCTACACACGGTCTCGCTTACGGTTCGGGCTTGTCTGCCAGGATTCTCGGCCCACCAGGCCTGTTTGGTTCTACATCCATGTTTGCCGGTGGTTGGGGTTTTCTTTTGGGATTGGTTTGGGCTTTTTGTGTAATCTTACTGTTTGGGTTGTTATTTCAGTAGCGTTCTGGTTGTTAGGTTTCTTTTGGGATTACGGGGGGCGTTTTCTTGGTTACCTCCTGCTTGTCTTCAGAGCTTTGGCTTTTCCTTAGGTTGGCGTGCTGTTTGGTACGTCGGGTTGAGGGTTTGTCTTTCCTTGGGCGAGAGGTGCGGTTAGGCCCATACCAGAGAGTCTTGGGGTTTCCTTGTTTTGGCCGGGCCCGGGGTGGATACACAGAGGTTTTATTATGCCGTAGCTTAACTTGCTTTGTATGCGAGTTCTTGTACCTTAAAAAAACAATGAATCTATGATTGGAATCAGAAAAAGGGAAAGAAAAAAAACACCTTCTTGTTAGACGCCCCCTCCGGTTTTTTCCCCACCCCCCTCCCCTTACCTTACCCAGGCCACCCCGCCAGGATACCCTCTCTCTCCAGTTTCCTCGGACTCTGACAAGAATAAAAAGGCCTGCGGGCCTCGACACCAACGAAACCTCCTGCACGACACATAAATACCTCCCAAGAGACATAGCGGGATTAGGATTAATCTTTCGGGTAGTCTTTGAAATACCATTTGTTGTTAGTCACCGCATAGGGTGCATGTTTGAGTTATTTCTTAAATAAGTTTTATATGTTATAGGGCAATCCTGTTGGAAGAGAGGGATTTCTTTTATTGCTTTTGTATTTTGTTTTATAGGTTTTCTTACGCCATAGCTTAGTTTGCTGCATGCGACATCTTGACCTAGTTAAAAAATAATGAAGTATGATTTAAATCAAAAAAAAAGAAAAACCGCCTTCTTGTTAGAAAGAGTGCGCAAGCTTCGATTAATCTAAAGTCTTCAAGATATATTGAGTTTATCATTGTTACTTCGTTATTACTACAGTTAGTACAATAGATACAAATATTTTCACTCTGTATACGGGTCTTCCCATTGAACCTGAGAATACTGTCAGAGTACTAAGCAATGAATCATCAACATTTGTAGACCCAGATGAAGAATTGATCCCATACTCTAAATGTTCCCCACCCATAAACCCTGCTGGTATCTGTAACGGCGATCGGAATGCTATTACCGGCAGCAGTTTTTAATTACAGTACTCTCTGGGAACGCTGTAGCAAGAATTTGTGTGCTCTCCGTTGGATCCAGAGGCTCTTCGCTATCGTCACCAGAACCCACGTCTCGGATTGGAGGAGTACACATTGTTTCCCTCCCAAGAACACTAAGATCATTACCTCGCTCTGCTTGCGCGAGCCATCGAGTTCGTTTGTCCTCCGAGTTTCTGTAGCCACGCCCTGTGATGCCACCTCCCCCCCCCTGCTCCCCTCATTCCCGCACAAATGCTGGGATCATCACTCCGGTAATTAACAGGGATAGTAGGGGCAGGTTGCCGAGGTGGCGGCAGCAGCGGTGGCGTGGCGTATATATGGGGCCGGGAGTGATGATGGGTTTGTGTGAATATGCCGCACCCCCCGAGTAGCCAGCAATCTCTTGGGGGCTAGTCGTAGGGCGTATAGAATTTCTTGGGATATAGGAATGTAACGCCGGATCGTGTCTGCCTTGGTACTAGTCATGGCTGTGTCTGTTCCTTCAATCATGGCGTATGGGGAGGATGGGAGGGGCCGTGGAGGGAGGAGGCAGAGGTAGGGAGGATAACGGGCGATGGATTGGTGGGTGGAGGTTTAATGCGGCGAGCATAGGCAGGGCTAGGCCGGATTTGGAGGCTTGGCGTTTGTCGGGTGAGTAGGTATAGTCTAATATACTCACCCAGCAGTTTTTTATCCACTCTGGGTTAGTTCGGATTAGGTAAGCAGCACCCCAAAGGGGAGCAAGGTTAAGGTTGTCCGATGGGCAGTGATTGATTGATAAGTGAGGCGGGGGGAAAGCGTACTCGAGTACAAAGCACACTCCACTTCCACACACCCCCGGTGACTCATCGCAGTTCTGCATCTGGCCGCCTACCTGCGCAAAACGTGACGTGCGGCGAGAGAAGAGGAAGGAAAGGGTGAGGAAGGGTGAAATAAGAAGCTTCATTCATTGGCACACTAGTTCTCCCTCACCCCACAATATATTTAATCAACCATTCTAAGGATAAACATGTCAATCATCCAGGCGCAGTCATGTGTGATCACAGCATATCACTCGGCATTATGAAGTAGCGTTGTGGCATAATGCTCAATAAATTCAGCGCACGAACATAGTGTTTCCGTGTCACTCTGCTTTCTAGATCGTGCGAACGTAACCCGTAGTAAAACCCAGACCTGTGGTGCAGCCTGATGTAGAAATGTGAATTCTCGTGAGAGAAAATAAAAAGTAGAAAATAACAATCCTCCGTCCTGGTTAACCCTCCCCCGTCTAAACTCCAAAAGCCACTCCTCTATTCCCTAAACCCATCCACTGAATCGCAATTACCTCCACATTATTATTGCTCCCATTGTCTGAAAGGTCCTACACTTTATTAGCCTTCGCGGGGCGGAAGGCCTCCCGCTAGGCGGAAACACACCTTTAGGTCTTGCTGACGCTTTCTGTGGTGCTTTAGGAGTAATGGAAGCTTCCATAAAATTTGGGAAAACAATCGTGAACGTTCTTATTTATGGAGAAATCACATTCGCTCTCGGCCGCGTATGATTACCTCTTCCTCGGGTGGTGGATTGCCACGGCTTCGTCCTAAGGGAGCTACATTTTAGTAGGTGTAGAGAATAGACCCACGGTGAAAGTGTTATAGAGTATAGAGTAGTACTTATGTATTTCAAATAATACGGATTTTTTTTCCTCCTTTCGCTGTCATGTGATATCACTCGTTCCTACACTTGGTACCGTTTCTTGTGCCGGGGCACCTCCGCTCTTTCCATGTTCCCATTATTTGCACCCCCCCGCCAACCCCCTCCTGCTGGAACTACCAGAGGTTTTGCTTGTAGTTGAAATTTTTCACCTGCCAAGCTCTACACCAAACAGAAGATCCTGAAGGGCAAAAACCCAAGCAAAGCACAAACACAACCCCTAAACCTCCTCCACACTGGTGCAGTCAAATTAACGTATCAATAAAAATCAGTGGATCAGCCCACGATAGGTTTAGTTTGACTGGTTAACAGAATTGCGAATACCAGTTAGCGAGATCCAACACGTCCGGCGGGCCGATCTTATACAGTGTCGGGGAGGCGTTAACCCTTCTCAAGAGACCCTGGCTCAGAATCCGGTGGCTATAGGGCGGCAGGAGGTAGCGAATCTTAAGAGTGTTTACGGTGAATTAACTCAGCATGCAGGCAGAAATGGATCAGAAGGGGGGGAGCGACGTTCTTGACATGTGACTCAGTGAAAATTCCAACTTGTGCCAAGGCTACACCACCAGGCAGGGTAACTTTGCTCGCCTAACAGCGCCTATGCACTGGCGCTGCACCCCTGTACCTCACATCTTCACATCTTCACATCCGCTTCCCAACAAAGACTCTCATGTCCACACACCCACATATCGTGCCACATATAACAGCTCTACTGACGATCGGATGATTCTCATAAGGAGAAGTTTCTTGGGCCTGGGCCGGTGCAGTCCTCGGGCACCTCTGCCAAATCTTTGTCAAATCTCTAGTTTTGGACATCTCCAACATCAGCCTTTACCATGTACGCCACCATTCTCTCCAGGTTCGCACCCCTCCTCCTCATTTTCTCACCTTGCGCTCGCAAACCTCGCACGGGAAACTAACCTCTGTCTGCCTGAGGCATGGTGTGGCTAGCGACCAACAAGAAGGGTCTATCTATGCCCTGTTCACTTCCGGAAAAACGGCAAAAATCCTCTCTTCGGGTAAGAAGCGATACGATTGAAGCTTTTCCAACGTGTAGCGAGAGCAATTTTTCCGAGTTGCCTGCCGACAAAGGCTATGTCTACTTTGATAGAACGAGGTATCTTTCCACCTTAGATTCTATCCGTGCAAGGGCGATACTCTTCCTCCGACCCCGCCGGTTTGGAAAATCACTTACTCTAAGCATGCTTGAGCACTTTCATGGTGTACAGTACAGAGCTCAATATGGTGAACTCTTCCAGGTTTGCTGGTCTTATTTCAAACTCCATTTACAGCTGTGCTGGTGGCTTACTCTGTGGGATATAGGATCTTGATGTCGATAAGGATGTGAAGGAGAACAAGGTTACGCCGGGCCAATACCTGATCCTAAACTTTGATTTTGCAGAAGTGAGGCGCACGCGAGATATGAATGAGGCAGCCCAGAGACTGGCTGCCAATATCATTTGAAGCTTGAAGGAATTCTATGGAGATTATTATTCCAACTTTGGTGGGTCATTGAGCCAGCTTATATCCAAAAACATCGACCGGGGAGACGTGATCGACAGTTTGAGAAATCTCGTTGGGATTGTTAATCGCACTCTACGGGAGGTTAAGAGTGGACGAAACAAAAGACATCCTCTCACCAATGTCAAAGGGGTAAGTCATGAATAAATACTACACACTACCGGCATGAAGAACCTGAACACTTGCGCCTGAATTCAGTATGGGCACTCAGATATGTACAGATAATTTGCCATACAAATTTTTGATCCCCGTGTTCAGGTTCTTAATACCGGTAACATGTAACTAGGCAGGGTTAACGTGCTAACTATCTCAAGATTTACCTGCTAGCCAACGAATACGACGCCTTCTCCAACGAGTATATGGATCCTCACAATTCGCAAGACTGGGCAGGATCTGATGCATTGTCACTTGTCAAAGATTTCAGGGCCACTGTGAAAGGTATAGTTGGCCTACCCTATGGCATCCGTAAATGCTACATCACCGGCATCTCTCCGCTTTCCTTGGCCGACAGTACCAGTGGGTTCAACATTGCGGTGAACATGTCATTCAAGGAAGGCGTAGCTGGACTTTGTGGTTTAAGTTGAGCAGATGTTGAAGAAGCATTGGAGAGAATCTGTTAATCCCAAATCGATGCCGAGGGATATCTTGCCAGATTAACGAAATATGCCAATGGGTATCACTTCTGTAATTATCAGAAGTCTGAGCCAGTGTTCAATACAGATACAAGCTTGGAATATCTTCAGGCAAGTTGCTAGATACCCTTCCCTTGATTCGTTTGCCCGCCGCAATTTCTCCAAGTGCTAACTGCGATTGTGATAGGCAGTCTTGACCGGAGAGGATTTCAACGTAGCGAACCCTCCGAACTCTGAAATGTCTACACGGTTCTTAGAGATATGTGCATCCTCGCCAAAGGCAGTCACTTATTTTCAAAGTGCCCTCACACCCCCACCCGATCGGACAACACCGTATCCCCTTGTGCCATATTCTACGTTGGTTGACAGATTCAGCCTTGTGGATCTCTAGAGTAGGGCTTTCGGAGATGGTGAAAAGATTGCGTGGCATACCTTACTCCTGTACTTTGGAGCATTTACCTTCGACAAGGAGAATTCGTCCAAATTTCTCACCATCCCAAACCGCATCGCAGCAGCACGCTTCAGTACCACTATTCTCCGCCGCTTTGGCTTGTTGGATTCTATGCGGAATGCCGTTAGGTTTTTGGCGCTACATGGCAACATCATTGACCCTCTAAGCGGCTATTGGAAACTGATGGTGGCCCATGATACCAAACCCGGCGGATACAATTTGACAGAGCAGCAGCACCGGGACAGCTTCAACATAGCTATTCTTGAGAACCTGGGTCTTGGCCCACAGGTAGAGTATAAGGTTACCAAGGTATGTAGCGTACCATTTTCATCTCACCTTACTCCTCATTTCTAATAAAGCTTCATGTGTAGCCGAGCAGATATCGTGGTCTGGTTGATCTTGCCATAACATCACTCGACCATTGCATAGTCACAGAATGGAAGACTGTTAAAATTGACTATCTAGATGTTGGGGACTCTCCCAGCCAGGACGAGAAGGCTGAAGCTCTAAGCAAACTTGATGTTAACGGGGTTTTGAAACTCAAATTTAATGAGTCAGAGAAATACAAGAAGGGAACAATCCGTGATTGGATTGAAAAAGATGTTACCACTCAATTGAAGAGCTATGTACTGAGTCCTGAGATTAGGGGACTGGCTGGATCTTGTGAGTTTCATGCACAGCTTGTCCTGGTTGTTGGGTCTCGCAAGATTTTAGTCTGGGAGATGGACGAGAAAGGCCTCTGGGTTGGCCAGCCATTTTAGCCTAGGAGGTTCTGGACGCTGTTTTTGTGTCCCCCAATTAACGTATTGGACCGGGAAGTGGATCAGACGGGGAAGTGAATCAGTTAGAATGCACCAAAAAAGTCGGAATCTGAAAGTCTGAATCGAAGCCCAACATTGGGAAAATGAAATACAAGGGTGTAGGAGGCATCCCAGGTAGCATATCATGTTAGGTATGCCCTTTTTTTGAGGCAAACCCAGTGGTTTAGTTTGTCAAAATTTCTGCAGTGGGGGTTTGAGCGGAATTCACATACAAAGTGATTCACTTTTTCACCTGATTCACTTCCCGGTCCGATACGTTAGTGTATCGTTACAGTAATATAAAATTCTAAATTCATTTCCTTTGACACATGTTTCATTTCACCTATTATATACTCTCGGCTTTCACCCAATATGATAGGCCAACGTTTAATCTCATTCTGTAACTTCTTCAAACCTGTGGGGGGCTCAACAATTAAACACCTAAAGATTGTGGATCCCGGTAGGCAAGCGACAAGAGACAGGAGCCCGACAGGGACGGGGACTGAAAAGAGGAGGGCCCAGAAGAAATGAGAACTTGGGGGGGATGAGGTTCTTGGCGCAATAAATAATCTAAAAGATACCCGCCTTTAAGCGGGAACAGGCCAAGATGATTCTGTGCAAAGGTTTCACTTTTTCAATGGTGCGTTTCACGGTCAGTAGTACCCTGGAGGTTCTTTCGCCAAGCATAATATCGAAAAGGGTTTACTCGAATACTCACCCACTGTCGGCAGTCGCTTTATTCCTCAAATGACCCAAATAAATTTATGAAATAACTTGAAGCCTCTAAATACCTTCATAATTCATGATGGACTGAGACCTAGGGTGAAGGTCTTGGTGATTTCCTTGGAGTTCGTGGCACAATGATGGCTGATCATCAACATTGGTTGGTGTAGTATAGTGGTTCAATATACTCACCCAGATGTCGTTCATCCACTATGGGTTAGCGCCTGGATTAGGTAGGAACGCGGGTATGTACTAATACCCGTTTTCAAAAGTATCCAGATGCCTTTCGCGCCATGACATCCAAATTTACTCCTAATTTCTCAAATATTGGCGCCAAGGCATCCGAATACTTTCTTTTTTTTTTTTTATTTTTTTTTTTTAAACTTTTCAACTTTATTAACTATCGTCAACTACAACTAGCTAATAATAGTTACAAAAGGTTTTCTGTTCGCTAAAAGTGAGTCTTCCGTAAAACCCTCTAATGAGTCGAGGGCACCCCCAAGAATCCATGGTAAGGTCACTGCAAGCGACCTTCTCCCACCAAGATATTCCACCAAGAGCCGATTACAACAACCTGAGATAATGTCAGATCCCCCGGAAGGGTCACCCCATCCAGCACCTCCCAGCAGCACGCCCTGATAAAGGAAAACCACCTATCCACCAATCTCACTTAACCCATGCACGGGAAACACCCAAAATAAAACAATATAAACTTAAACCCGCCTCCCCAAATGACAACTCCCTCCAGCCTCGTATCTCCTCCCACATCCAAAAGCCCTACACATCCCTTCCAAACCACCCCCGGGACCCCTAGGAACCCCGCCTACATGTCCCAAACCTCTACCTACGCCCGGTGAACCCATCCTAGGACTCGTTGGCACAACAACAACATCCTCATCACCATCCTGTCTTATAAACTCCCGCGGGATCTCTCTCCCGCCTCTTACAAAACTCCCAGCCCGGAATACCACCATACTCTTCCGGACCGCATCCAACTCCTCTCTCCTCTTTGCCAACCATCGCTGGCGTTCTCTCATCCTCCTCTTTCTCTTTGCCTCCTCCAACGTCCAAGCAACCAAGGGCTCACCTCTCGGGGGACCAGGCGCCTGCACTGCCGCAGCGGAGGACGCCACCTCAGCCACCTCCTCCTCAGCCACCGACATGTCATAATCAGCCACCTCCGAAGAAGCCACCGAAACAGCCGTACTAGGCAGCCTCACCTGTGCCACTGCCACCTCCTCTTCCTCAATCGTGAACGGGGCCACGTCATCCCCACCCACAAACTCAACCCTTTGCTCTATTCCCAGCTCACAATTCTGGGAATTGTGAGCCACCCCATACACAAAACAAACCGCCAACTCTACGCCATGATAAATTGCCAACTACTTCTCAGCCAAAGCCAAGCGAGCAGAAAGCACCGAAACATGGTGCCTCAACTGTGAAATCTCAACCTCCTGAGCGAAAGACTTCTCTACTGCCCTCATTAGGACATCAGCCAACCGTGTGACCTGTGCCGACGACGGTTTCGAATTTATCTTCTTAGCCATAACCGAAGTGTACAGCGATGAAGATAGTATCGTAATAAAGATAAAGATAGATGATAACCGGAAGGTAAAGTAAGTTTATCAATGAAATTATTCCAAGCGAGGTGCTGTAGAATAAAGACTTGAAGCAATCGTGATGAAAGAATCAAGGACGCTGGTTGGTCAAACCCGGAAAATGATAAGTCACCTGGCGGTGAAATTTCAATGACTGGGGTTGTAAGAGTCACGTGCGTTGATCAGAATACTTCTGAAAACGGGTAGTAGTACAGTACGTCTTGGCGTGTCGCCCGGGTAAATGGGTTACCCTCTCATAGTGTTTTTCTTATTCAAGCGTTCCACCACAAGCAAATATCTATAGAAAAACACACCCGCCTACACCTCCAACCAGCAACACAACGCAGCGATTCTTTTCACCACCTCGCCCCGGGTTCAACAGCGTTCGTACACCCGACGCTATGCTATGCAGGCCCTCTATGATGAAGTGTGGGGAAAACGGCTACATGTTATCGAGGATCGCACATTCTCCATTCCCCGGCCAGGACAAGGCTTCCGCCCGGGATATAGGGCTGACCTTAGGGAGATAGGAGATGAGGCCTTCGCAGATCCGGAATTCATAAAAGGAAAGGAGGAAAAAGCGTTCAAGATACTCGAGGTTGGGTCGATGCTTCCCTGTGGAACGGATCAACTTCTTGTGCGCCAAGAGTTTGAGGAAATTGAACAAGATCTATTGAGGGCTGAGTCGGAAAAATGGTCTCACGTCAACTCCAAGACTGGGATACCAGTGCGAGGCGCGAATCTAGATTTTAAGATAGCCGGCCAACCCGGTTCAGGTACGTAGTATTTGTGTTAGTCCTTTACTGGTATCCCCTCTGACTAATGGAAAGGAAAATCATTTTTTCTTTCTTACCTCCTGGTGCGCAGGCTCCTGGCTGGCCAACCAACTGCCTTTCGCCGCAATGACAACGATTGCTATTTGTTTGATACTGGTTCCCA
This sequence comes from Tuber umbilicatum, assembly GCA_003313605.1. Lineage (NCBI taxonomy): Eukaryota > Fungi > Ascomycota > Pezizomycetes > Pezizales > Tuberaceae > Tuber > Tuber umbilicatum. The sequence continues at coordinate 3,950 of QLOI01002149.1, read as the reverse complement.
CGGCAGCAAAACCGACGCCAATTCCTTATTCAACCTCCCCGAGGATCAAAAGAAGGCGCTTTGGATTCTGACGGACGGGGCGCTTACCGATGAAAGATGGAATATAAAGGGCCACGCTTGGTTTGTGGTGCTGGCGGCCTCGCCAGCGAAGGTAAAAGCTTCGCACCAATGGAAGAAGGATAGGAATGCTAGGTCGCGATATATGAGCAACTGGGGATGGGACGAGACCGCAGCTGCTTTCAGGTACTGCTCCTTTCTTCTAGATGATCGAGCCCTCGATCACACCAGATCTCTGTGATCGATCATGATCGTGTCCATCACTACAAGTTTCTTCCTTCTAAGCAAGACAGCAGCTGACCAAACTGTCTTATAATAACCTAGAAGCGCCTGAGCCCCCTACCCCACGCCAAATCGCAATGCTCTTCACAACATTCACGTGTTTGGGCCCAATTGCAAGGACCTGCTTAGAGTCAATCTCTGTGATGGATGACGGTGCCTATAATCGTAGCCTTGATGACTACCTTGACGAGGTCGATCACGAAATAGATACATTCATTGGGCAGGGGGGTTTCCAAACGATAGAAAATAGTGTCCATCAGCACGCCTCGCATAGGATAGCCATCATGCACCCTAGCTCTAATAGGCGGTCGTATAACGCTCGAATCGCTACAAGATGGATTGCCCATAAGGTCTTCGAGAAGGTGCAGGCGAAGTCACAACTAAGGTGTCTCGAGCTTTACAATCAGTTGGCCAACCAAAGATCACTCCGCACCGCAGCTGGCTGGATTTTCGAGGCATACGCACATGATTGGTTTAGAAAGGGCGGATCTTTTGAGGCCTATGCACTTCCGATCAAAGACAACAAGGCCCCTCCTCTCAAATTCGAGACATATCGGTCCAAGGCCCTCAATTATTTTACGGATGCCAACAACTTGGCCACACAGGTTCGGGTGGAGGGCGGCCGGGGTATCGAACGAGGTGTGATCGGAAAATATTTCCTCCCCTATAACGCCAACTTTGAATCGGTCGATGGACTTATGTTTAGTGCTTTGGACACCCTGATTCTATTCCAAATCACTATAGCCAAGAGCCACGATATCAAACTAGGTGGGGTGAAGAGGCTTTGCGGAACATTGCCCGCTACTATCAAAAATATACACATCGTTTTTGTCATCCCGGAAGACCTCAAAAGCAAATATTCGAGCGCTCAGAGGGTGCCGGAAGCTAGAGATGTTAAACCGGAGGCAACGGACCTGACGATCACTCGGTTCCGACTAGTTCTCACAGAGGAGATAATGCTGTCGATGGCTGTTGATGGGCGCTTCGAGGTGCAGGATGGGGGCGGGAGCGGGGATGAAAGTGGCAGCGGCGACTACGACGGGGGAGTACGGTGATGGGTGGCACACAATAAGGTGAGATATGTTGGAAATGTAGCTCGGCATGCCCCGGTTTCTCAGTTTCTTATTGTTTTCTGGAAGTGCGGATGTTAAGGAAGGAAAGCATTATGGCTACGAGGGAGGGTGCGGGACATGGTTGTGGCTTTGTGGTCGAGGGTGGAGGGAAGCAGGTGTTATGGGGAAGCATTCCTCTTGTCCGGGATGTGTGCCGAGTGTTCTTTTCTTTTGTTACCAAATGGAGGATTGACAGAAGGAAGTGGACATCGGTGGTGTTGGATGGAAGGTTCAGAATGATGCCATGTTTTTCATATATACTCCTGTCACTACCGTTAGTTTAGCAAGTAAACCTAAGACAACTAAGTTACTCGCTATCCCTCTCCTACCGTCCTCCCTCATCGCGGTGCCGTATTTTGTTATCCTGTTTAAAAAGATATGGTGTGCCGGATGCTGTGAATACTCGTTTGTGTTGCGCATTTTTCATACAGATGGCAATAGGCTTAGTCCCCGGTTAGCGAGGGTGACTTCTGTTGGAGGATGGTGCAGAATTTGTGTTTTGTGGAAATGCTTTGGCAATTGCCCCATCCCCTTTTCACCAATCCTGGCACCGTTTAAGGCACACCTTTTTCCTTTTCACTTTATCCTTGAGGAGACAACCACTGCGAGAAAAAATATGCTCTCTTGTAAACAGCACAGCATAATTCAACCTACTGTCGTTGCAGTGTCATCTGTTTGTATTGTGATTTCGTGTGTCATAAATACAAGATTGTTTCTTCGTCCTGGGAATTTTATTTGCCCGACCTTTCTACCTCTTGGACTTTAGTCTTTGTCACATAAATTGACTAGTAGCTTTCGTGTTCACTCTCACCTCCCTCGGGCGATCTGAGATGTAGTCGATTGCACAATACTGCGGTTGGGTATCCTACTGGTTCCAAGAAGCTAGAGCAGTTATTGGTTTGTATAGCTAAGTTGAGGCATCACATGGTATCGTTACTTGGGTATATGAGAAATAAGGCTGAGATTAGTGCTCCGGACAGTTTAGTCCATACTTTGACTTATACAAGGATGCCCTGGTTCAAATATGGGAAAGACTCAAAGCCCTGTAGGCCCAGCAAGGTGTGATAGATGTTCGGTGAAGTTTTGGAACGGTAATGATCTGCTTGTACCATACAGACCTATCCTTTCAAAACCAATAGGTATTTTCGTCGCTAGTTCTCTCGAGGCACGATACTGTACTACTCGCCGAGCTGTGTTATTAAGTCTTTACATAGATGCTCACAAGAATCTTTGCGCTGTCGTGCGCCACTTTCCCTCTATATGATTATCTATCGTACAAGGGGGAAAGAAAAAAACGTGAGGAGCGAGAATGTACGGCCGGGGAAAAAAGATCGGGTATGATAGGATGAAGACTGCAAGGTGTAAACTAGAATTTGTCAGTGATAGAACTGGTCCTAAACTCTACTGTGCTCGGGAAAAACCGAAATTCACAAAACCAACGCCCAACTTTAGAAGCAAGTCCCCGGGGAAGCCCGCGTCGGCGTGGTGACATATAAGTACATTTCGGGCCCATGTTGTGGGATTCCCTTCGACTGCAAGGGGGGGATGCCCAAGGGCACCTTCCGTGAGTAAGGTGCCCGGGAAAAGAAGGAATGGCAGCGGATTCGACGAAGTAGTGTTTTTTTCTAGGACTCACCGCGCTGGGGGTTACTGCGAGTGAACCCAAGCGTCCAGTCCGTCCGTCTTCGGGTGGAGACGGGACGGACGGCAGTATCTCAGTAAATGCCCGGGACGGACGGCCGCTTGGGGTCCGTCATGGTAAGTACCCGGGACGGACTGGCGGGGACGGCAGGCCTGGTGTCTCAGGTGGTTACGCAATGTACTAAGTTCCAGGGCAGGGGTTCAGTAGTAGCGTTCGCCAGATGACGGTAGGTACTGGGTGGTGACAATAGGTAATCAAAGATACCTACAGGTAATTACTAATACCTACAGGTAATTACTAATACCTACAGGTAATTACTAATACCTACAGGTGACGGTAGGTACCTATGGGTGACTGCCGGCCCTATTGGCAACTCTTAGACCTCTTCCAGAATAGGCCTACCGTGTACCGGCAGGCACCTATAGTCAACCTCTAAGACTGCCGTCCATACGAAAGACGGACGCCGGCGCCTGGCAAGGTAATACACCCTGCCCGGGACGGACGGGACTACCGTCCCCCAGGGCCCTACCGTCCGCCCGGGACGCTTGGGAACACTGGAACTTACTGCTTTGTGGGATTGTAGCAGAGCTACCGCCTTCTGGTGGTTATGCCTAGCTGTGGGTGAGAGAGGTGTTTGACCGTCATTTTTTCGCTTGTCGGGGTTGACATCTTCCCGCCCTAGTAGTATTTCCACCACTCCTTCCCAAGCAGCGAGCGAGAGCACTGTTTGGCCAGAATGATCTGGCCTGTCGAGGTTGACTTCTTTCCACGTGAGTAGAATTTTCACCACTGAGTGGTGTCAGTAAGCGGCAGCATGCAAGAGCAGCACTTGGCTGCGACTACCTGGATCGTACTGA
>QLOI01002147.1:0-12008 GCA_003313605.1 Tuber umbilicatum | reverse complement strand
CCTTGAGCGTAAAAGGTTACGCTCAAGGTAGGGTAACTCCTATACAAAAGTAGGGTAACCTGTTTACCAAGGTAGGGTAACTATACTCCCTAAGGTAGGGTAACTACCTGCCTTAGGTAGGGTAACTCGCCGGAACTCTCGGAGACCTTCCAAACTCACAGCGTAGACTTCCCTACCTACCCGGTAGACCTTTTCTCGTTCGCAGTCTAAGCATTACCATTTGCTTAGTCCACCTGGTAACCCTTTGATAGAGTTTCCGGGCTAGCCTAACCGTAACCCTTCCGGGCTCCGGCATGGGATAAGACTAAGTCTACTGTAAGATCCAGCAGGGTCGTTACAACACCTCCAGGGTACGATTTGGTCAATTGGATTCCTATAATATTCGTAGATTGTGCACTATAATTTTGAGATGCGTACCTTTTCACCGTATTAGCTAAATCCTAGGTGCCACTGGTGATGGAGATTGGTCGCTCAACCGGCATCCTGACGTATCACTAACTCGGTTCGAGACTATTTGGATTGAAAACGATGCAGCACTGCCCCCCTGGCTGCTCTCAAATCCAGTTCTTCAAGACCTACTGGATCTCTTGATATATGGTTACCGCGACGAAGGCGACGGAAGACCGAACAGTGCAGAATTGGGGTGGCATCCATATCACGCTGAAGAAGCTGTACAAGATGTAGCTAACCATCCAGTCGCACAGGTTGATCAGATGCTTATCTAAACACGCGCACGTCATGCCCGGGCCAGAGAGGGGGCTAGAGACGGGGCTAAAGACGGCCGGAACAAGCAAAGCGTCCAAAATGGTGATAAGCGTCGGGATCAGGGTCAGCACCCGGAGATGATAGTCACATCGTCCTTGGCAGGTCGCCGCGTGAACAATTCAGAAGGTGATAACAAGATAAATACCAGCCAGTCTTGTGGCACAGATGTCAATTCACCCCCTGCAGGTCACGCTCAATCTCGAGCGCAGCCGTTGGGTATCAAGACCTTGTTTCAGAATAAACATTTTTCTGGTTTAGACCTACCACCCCCTGCCTAAAATGACAAAAAGATGGGAAGCCCTTCGTTAGACATCGCAAATGTTTTGAATGTGAAGCCGAACCCAAATAGACAATGACTCACTGCTCTACTTCTCCCCCCAGCGTATTAAACCAATGGACAGGAGAGCCGCACATTGTTAGACGTCGAAAACATTCTCAGTGTAAAGCCAAAAAGGCGCTGCATTAGGTACCTATATGGCGACACACTTGTCCACAACGTGATGGATTTCTCTGCCTAGGTAGATTGTATTAGCGATTTGTTTTACGCTAGTGAGATTCGTTGTAAACCTTACCTCTTCATTGTATTAGTCGTTCTTAGTGTTTCCTTCCTATCTAAACAAACTTACCACTACCCCCATGTATCTTGCATTGCCAGACACCCACTGTTCCCTAGAATAGTAGCCAGCCTAGGATCATGGAAAGAGCGTCCCAGCTCACGGTGGAGGTAGTGTTGTGTTAGTTTTTGATCATGTGCCTACATATACCTAGATTACCTTATAGTCTGTCTCTTGGCGTCACTCAACTAGCAGAAGCTTAAAAGCTTATTTTCTACACACAATCTCGAAGAGTAATCAATACTGGGGATTGCCAACCACTTTCGAAACAGTTGAACTTCATTCTGTATGAGTATTTTTAGATCCTCACTCATTACCAGCGCTAGGGGATTCTGAGTCCTGACGTATTTGGCAAAAATTGATCCGATGTCGAATTTTCTAGAACGACTTCACAGCCCCGTGTATCTAAACCACAAACCACAATAAACAGCCCCCAGGTGACGTCCGGTGAGCACAACGGCCACTAGGGGTATAAGACAGCTTTTTCTCCAAACTTGCCCCTTCCCACCTTCTACCACCATCTCCATCTCCCCCCGTCTTGAACCCATCCTCCCTACATAGGGAACGCATCTGACCCCGTCTGGCAAGCATCTGCCCCCTCCTAGAAGGCGGTTTCAATATCATTCCACATTCTTTTCTTTTCCTACTACTATCGAAACCTGCCTACGTAGCGCACATACATCCCTCCCGCTTCTAAAATTTACCTGCCACCCTATATGTCTCTCCGACACCCCCTCACCACAAATGGGCCCGCCAAAGAAGACGCAAACGCCAGCTGACCTGACGAAGTAAGTATACACTATCTCCCCATTTAATAAGCACTAATATTTATCATGCGGCCTGCCAGGCGCCCAACCAGTCTACCAACGACTAGCGACGCCCCAGATAGTAAACGCAGAAAGTCTCTGCCACGTGCTGTTACCGTCGCGACTGCTGAAATGGGATACGTAAACTCCCACAGTTTATCTGTCCTGATGGCATACATTTTGGCACGCCTAGCTAACATTTCTATGGTTATACCAAGCGTACACAGAAGAAGCCGGAGTTCAAACTGTCTGTACAAGATTCCCAGTGAGTGAAATATCGATGTATCCATCAACCCAAAAACTAATCCACCTTCTTGTAACACGGGGCGGTAGGGCGATGTTGCTTACACGAAAAGCTGGTGTGGCTTTGACAACCCGAGAGGTATCACAGCACTATACAAGAAGTGGCGTGAAGAAATCAAAGCATACATCACCCAACGCTCTGGGGACCCTACGAGCCTGACCGAAACGCAATTGGCATTAGTCTTAGATATCGCTAACTCTCTTCCTCCGATTTCGTCCCAGTTACGGACGCTCGAAGTTAATACAGGAAATCGGTTGTTGGCGAGCTCGAACGCCATATAAAAACCCAGGTCAAGGACGTGGGCAAAAAAACTTCAAACCACGATTGAGCGTCGCAATGCGGATAGCGTGAGTGCTGGGGTCGGTAAGTGGGGTCGAAGTAAGCATTAGGTTCTCCTGAGTTCCCGTATCATTGTACTAAAAGATCTTCTTAGTGGTTAAAACAGATTTGACGTCACCCTTTTGTGCGTGGGTGATAAGAATTCATATCGTCCGCAGAGCGGAGGCTCCTGCTGCAGAACACATTTTTATGGATCACACCTGGTACTCTACTAACCCTGGCCGCGGCGTGGCCAAGGGGATACTTGAGTCACCAGATTTACACCAACTCATGCTGACGATCAAGGCATGAAGATTGGAGAGCAAAATTGGGGACCCAATATACTTGATTGGTGCGACCAGTCACGGCGCACGGAAATTACATCGGGAGCTCCAAGTCCCTCTCCCCCTGTCCAAGCTCATCTTCTTGGACGAAGATGATAATATCCGGGTATGGCTGCTCGCAAATCAGGAGGACAAAGATCCACTGGTTCTCCTCCTGGAGTCGCGCCAAGGCGAGCGAGAGGAGCCTGGGTACACGCCAGAACCTGTGGGGGGCACATATCCATTTTTTAAGCGGGACATCTGGGAGCTGGGGGGTGATGAAGACCTTTTTCAGGAGAGATCGGCAGAGGGCGATGACAGTGGTGACGAGGACAGGACCTTTAATGACGAGGACAGGAGGGGGGATGAAGACGAGGACCAGAGGGTGGGAGCAGGTGTGGAAGAGAAGTTTGTGGACATGTGTACCACGAGACCAATCGTCGTCGACGACAACGAAAATGTAAGTTTCCAAAACCAAACCCCTGCTTAGTTAACAGCATGACAAAAACTTGAAAATTAATTACAGAATTAGGCCGAACAAATGGACGCCCACCAATCTCGAAGTGAGACCTATTCACCGTGTCCTTCCGACACTACATCTGCTGAATCTTCGATTCTGGCCTTGGTGTCAGCACCTAACCTGTCAACCGCCTCTCGCAAACCCACAACTCTGGCTGCGCTATCTAGAGGTCGTTCCCCCCGTCCCAAACTTTCTACCATAAGAGAGTCTGGACATTCTGAACCTTCAAATGAAGAGAAGGCCAGACAGGCGAAGGCGATTTTCAAGTAAAAGCCATGACTAGTGGACCTCTTCAGTGACGACGGCACCCTTGACAGCCCACCAGCAGCCGATGCAACTGAGACGGGCGTTAATCATCTTGCTGAACTGACAGCAAGCGCCCTTGATACAATCGCGCCCTCCCCCCTAAATTCCCGCGCGCTAGGCCCTGTCCTACCGTCTCCCCATTTCCCCACTACTACCACCGCTAGTGCCCCTGCCCTCCCAGGGACCCCCCTCGCACCTAACACAACGCTTGCTCCCGAGGCGTCTAAGGAAACCAAGGGGCAAGTCAGCGGAATGAAACAGCGTGGTAGATGTTGCCATTGACGTCCTTGGCCTAAATGTTTTCCATCTTGTTGCTTGGCTTCTGTTTGGTATTCCGACCTATACTCACTTACTGTTCTCATGTTGGCATCTGGTACCGATTCTTTTTCTTCCGATGTTCGGCTGGAGGTTTTTCTTTCACCTTCTTTATTACTAGTACCGCGCACTCCCCCTGGTGTCTGGCATCACGTTTTCTTCTGGCTTTGGTCTAGTGCGGTGTTTGTTTCATATACGGTACTGTATTGCTCCCTGTGTTTGCTCACTTTGGGGTTGTGCACCATGTCCCATACCATCTCTGAATGTATATTATTATCTAAAGCATTGTTACCTGTGTTTTTGAGCGCAGATGTCTCGTATCCTTACTCTTGGGCCATTGCAACAACTTGTATCTCTACGCACAACCTGCGCCCATATCTCATATTCTCGTAGTGTAGGGATGTGACATGAATATACAAAACCTGTCTCCGTTTGGCGACAATGGCGCCTGTAGTCTGTATCCAGGCTAGCATCATGTAAGGTCCGTGCAGGCCCAACACGCAATATCTACAATAGCTGTAGTCGCTACCCTTCAACCGCGCCAATTCCAGGTCCGGAAATGTTGATAAATTTCCCTAATCCCATTACGGACCCGCCAGTCTCTCATGTGCAATGGGGTCACTACTCATTACCATTTGTAGTTAGATCCCACACAGCCTGCTATTTCAGCCCTCTCGCGTTTATCCCTGGCATGAGTTCAGGTCTTATAGTTGTGTGAAATTTATTTTCAGAGACTGACGAACGAGTAGGCTTTCACAAATTCAGATTGTACTGTCAGATCCAAAGGTAGGCCTCATTTACACTCTCACCTCATAAAAGAGTTGACGTTCTGGGGCATAGCTGGACAAGAACTGTATGCACAGACTTCTGAGGTAATATTGGATACTCAGAACCGAATATTTCACAGTAAAACAACGAAAATGAATATCAAGTAATAGTTTATGATTCGTCCAACCCTCACCCTCCACATCACGACTTTGTTGGCGACATGATTTGTTGTACTACCCGGAGCTCTTGGCGTCATGGCACAAGTGGGGGCTTAGCGCCTAATTTGTAAAGAAAAAATAGACGAGTAATTCACTCTGTGTCACGAGCGCTGAGGGGTTAGGGTATACAGTGGTGTCGTGTCCAAAGTGAAGTGTTGAACACAGCAGCATAGGCAAAAGGACTAAAACACGCAGCCGTCACCGCGACTCCCACACACACAGAAATGCCTCCCCCACAATGTAGTCAACAGGACTAAAGAGTACAGCCGTCACCAAAACACCCACATGTACGGCAACACCTCCCCAACCAAGAGGCAAGAACAAGACCCAAGCATAACTCCCAGCCCCTTGAACGTAATACAAACGTCAACCTACAGGAGGGTACGTGAGCGCCCCTACAGTTCAGTTACCTCGGTACCGGCATGCACGAGCACAAAAAGAAACCGGCTTTGGAGTTCGGCACAGAAGCCGACTCCACGGATATTCCACTAGGATGTTTAGGGGTGTTGGGTTGAATGTCAAGTACAGAACCCAATGCTGTAGATATTCCGTTAAGATATTTCGCAATGCGGGCTTCAGAGTGAGGCACAGAAGCGGGCTCCACAGATATTCAGTTTGGACAGCGGCGTTGGGTTCGTGGTTAAGCACAGAACCCGACGCCATGGAAATTAGTATCGCTGAGTACTACTCGTGCCTTCCTCCGCACCAAATATATGGAGCAACTGAAACTGGGAATTCATCTTCATAACCTTTATGGTAGTTGATCTATGTTTTGAATATTCAGAGCTATTTCCAGGATCCATAAAAATCAGATCGCTCTGCAGATCCTGACGTGATGGGCGTCGATTGTTCAAAGGTCGCAATTTCTAGAACACATCTTTGCCCATGGGATGGAAACAATACACCATAATAGGAAATGCGCACATGACATGCTCCGTCTCCGTTACAACCACAGCGATTGAAAAAACCACACCAAGTTTTCTGCCAAGACCAGCTCTCATTGACCGGAAGGCTTTTCTCACAGCCTCGCTCTTTACCCTGCTCAGGTAAAACTTTTTCTTCTCTCCTTGCTCTCACTGTGTCCCCTGCCTACTATGTCAGGCCAACCTGCCCCTCCCGTCCCCCCTGGCCCAGGCCCCCAATGCACTGCCTCCTCTCGCAACAGCCTGAGGTCCAACCCTATCAGCTCTCGGGCCCCTACCCCGGTCCTCGCCCCCTCTCAGGAAGACCAGTCCATCTGCCGCTCTGCTGCTGAGGCTGCAGAGTCCCTACTTCTTGATCCCACAACTTTTCCCACCCTGTTCACGCCTCCCTCCTCCTCCGATGATCTTTCCGACGGTGAAAGACACATCCTCCCTGTTCTTGCTGCCCTGGTCTCCAAAGTTCACCTCCTCACGTCGGAGATGGCCCTCCTGAAAGCCGGTGCCTCTCAAACGCCTGTTCCTGCTGCCTCTCAGGCTGACCCCATGATCACTGCTGCCCTCCGGGATTTGTCCTCTAAGGTCACCTCCCTGGCCGCACGACCCCCTCCCGTCCCCCGCGGCCCCAGTGGCTCAGTCCCTCCTCCCCCCCCTTCACCTAAGAAGAAACCCCTCCTCATCCTCTCTCGTCAAGGCAACCTCACGGTCCCCTCAGCCGACTTCCCGATCCTTGTCTCAGGCCAATTGTACGGTTCTCCAGAAACTTACGCCAGAGACAACAACGAGTCCCGTGAGGCCGATATTTTCTTCGCCTCAGTCAATCCCAGCGGTGGAGAAGCCTCTAAAGTCCCTAAAAAAGAACCGTTTCCCACTCCAATCAGCCAGCATTTTTTTCCTGGCCCCCCCCCCAGGTTACACAATTGCACTCTCCTCTCTCCCGCCCAAGTCCGACAGCTGGGCCCAGGTTGGGAGTTCGTCTATAAAGGCGGGCAAGCGCGCCACTGCTGCTTAGGTTGCTTTTGCATCGTCCTCCTGGGACAGTGAGATGGACAAGCCCCCCCCACGCTGCCTACTGCCAAACGTCAGTTCCATGCCCCCCGCCTCCATCCGGCTTCCTTTGTCGACCCCCGGAACATGTCCGCTGCCCTTCATGACATCGTAGCCTCGGTACTACGGTCTGCCGGCTGTACCCTCCCGGTTACCTTATCCGCCTCCGTTAATGTCAATGGTACGGTGAGTCTTACCGCCAACCCCAGGACCCCATCCTCAACCTACGCCCCCTTCTTCCCTGCCCTTTCCAAGAAACTAAACCAGTCCTTCCCTGTGGGAGAGAACCCATTTCAGGAATTCCGCACCGCCCCCCTCTTCACCGATGTCCTAATCAACAACTTCCCCCTCTCCATGCCCCCAGCCGACCCCGCGGAGCTTTTCTCGAAACTGCACGATTCCCTTCTCAACTCTGTTGACCTCTCCATCCTTTCGGCTCGATTCCTCTAACGGGACCAGGCCCTCCGTGAATCCAAAAACACCACCTCCGTTGTTGTTTCAGTTCTCCCCCAGGATCTTCACCTTCACGGACCCGACCTCCATCGGGATAGGTCCAAGATTCGGCTATTCAACCGCATGAGGAATATTCACCTCGCTCACCCCGCCTCCCGCGATACTCAATGCCCCAAATGTTATCGTTGTGGCCACTGAAAACCCCTTTGCAAAGAAGACCACCACACATGTCCCATCTGTGCGAAGCCCCACTCCAGGGCTGAGCATAGGTGTGCAAACGATATGTGCCCCAAACAGGGCAACCTCAAGTTAGTCCCCGACTACTGTACCGCAACTCCTTCACTCTGCACCAACTGCAACGACGAACACCCAGCATCTTCTCCTTCCTGCCCGACAAGGACTGCCCTGAAAGAAGCTGCTCGGCTTCCTAAGGACCAAGTCATCCCTGATGCTCCTCAACAAAGGTCCGCCTCGGCCGACCCTGTTACTGTAACGACCCTGCTGGATCTTACAGTAGACTTAGTCTTATCCCATGCCGGAGCCCAGAAGGGTTACGGTTAGGCTAGTCAGGTAACTCTATCAAAGGGTTACCATGTGGGCTAAGCAAATGATAATGCTTAGACTGCGAACGAGAAAAGGTATACCGGGTAGGTAGGGAAGTCTGCGCTGCGAGTTCTGATGGTCTCCGAGAGTTCCGGCTAGTAACCCTACCTAAGGCAGGTAGTTACCCTACCTGAGGGAATATAGTTACCCTACCTTGGTAAACAGGTTACCCTACTTTTGGATAGGAGTTACCCTACCTTGAGCGTAAAAGGTTAGGCGAAGTTTCGGGAAAAATCATAGGATTGTTTGTTACGCAAGGTTACATAGGAGGTTCGAATCTGGGCTCAATCGGGTAATCCATTGTTGGGCCACGAACCGGAGAAAATCTTGCCTTGGGCGAACATTGAGAAATCTGAGTCCAACACCCCACTCTGGCCCCGATGTACAGACAACGCGTCATGGGCCAACTGTAGGGAAGTTGCTGGGTTTACTAGTAAAAGCCGATGATTGAAGACGGCGGCGTAATACCGTATACGTTGTCGCCGTCCTTCCAACCGGTAGCTGTTCGCAGGATATATTAGGGGGCATGGGGCGATCGAATGGTTACACGAGAAGTGATTCTCGAGTGAATACACCACTGATCCTTATAAGCCTACGGTGGTAGGTATCTAAGGTATACCGGAAGTCCTGGAGGCCTCCGGTTAAGTGGTAGACCTTCGACTCCCGTATGTCTCTGAAAGATGGCAAGATATCTGGAGGTTGTTAGCGAGCTCTAGATCGTAGTAGTCTTGTCTTGATTGAGATGTTTATCGTCAGTGGCTACAGGTAGCGCCTGTATATGCCAATGGCTTAAGTGTCTCATCACCTGAGTCCGTAGACCAAGCTATCGTGTCGTAGACAGTAGAAGACGATTGACTTGTCAAACGTAATGGTTGTCTACAAGACTTGCATAGACGAATACGAATGGGATAGTGAGTTCGATATTAGACTAGCTTATCAGTAACCTGTTAGTTCGCCAATAACAGGACAGCGATATGAAGCGTTTTCTCCTGCAGTTGATTGCATGTATCAGGATACTGCAGGAACACTTCACGTCGGATAATGAACTAGCAGAGCCGGCAAACATCCGGTGTAATGTTAGCACGAGGCCCAGAGGAGATGGGCATGCTCGCGATGGTGGTGAGCTTAGGAGTGATGGAGAGGAGCTGGCAATATAATTCTACTTAAGTATATGCGAGACCTCTTCTCCGAAGACGATTAACTATCCTCTCGAGAACTTATTGAGTAAAGCTGCGGCTTAACGATATTAAGTTTCACCGTTAAGGTTTTCTCTCTTAGATATTTGTTCTTCACTTTGCGTACGAAGAAAGCTTCGGTATGGCCGCATCCTTGGGATCCATCTTCCCACAGGGAGCCCCCCTTACAGTATGTCGTTAAGCGAACTTTTCGCTTAACTCATCCTCTCCTGATTAATTGATTGACCATTGTTGTAAACATCTTCCGAGTACGGGTCGCTTGTCTGGTACAAGAATCATCGGGTGGAAACGAAGATGTCTGCCAACCTTGGTAGTGTTGACCATGCTGCACAGCAGGCCAATGACCTCCGTCTACAAGCCTTGGTTTTCGCAGACCGCCGTGGTCTTGAATGGCCTGCTATCCCCACACTTATCGAGGCAGCCCCAATTGACATTCCCGAAGAATGTTGAGATGTTGTCGTTACCGACCCCGATCGTTTATTTCACTCCTTCACACAGACTCCTCTTAAGGCTGGATCTACTGCTGATTGCCCTGAGGAGTTCACATATGCAGAGTTTACCCGACAGTTCATCGAGCCTTACATTCTTCATGAAGTAGGCCAACAGATCAAAGCGGCGGAAACTCAGATGCGATACTGGAACGATCAATCTCAGCAAATCTTCCAGCAAGAAATTGTTGATGCGGCAGCCAACTCGATGCGAGGACAACAGAGGTGCTTCAAGCAACTGGTTGTCAACCAGCAAGCCATTAACAATAGGGTCCATGCCTTAGAGTGGGCAGTCAAGGAATGTCACCAGATAGATGCGCAAAACAATGTCATCATGACAGTCGCAACTCCGATGCCGAAGGAACCTAGGTTACACTTCGCGGAACTTTTGACGCAGATTCTGCAGGACCCGGAATATCAAGGGATGGTAACGGAGCCAGGGGTAGTCTTGGCTTCAGGCCAGAGCCAAAGGGCACTCTCGGCTGAGCCCTCACTTCACCCCTTTGTTGAGCAAGTGGCGGTAGCTTTATCGTTGACCATGACTAGGAAAAGCTCCACCCGAACTCACAGTCCGGCTATGGGTTCAAAGCCCACCGGAGTCGGGAAACAGCGAAAGACTTCGCCGGCAACTGGTGGTAACGCACCGAAGCCACGTGCTCCAAAGACGAACCCTACTGTCCAAGTTATTCCCCTTCTAGCTCCTAGAAGTGATGATGCGCCATCACCGATCACACCGAAGCCCACTTGGGGACCCCCACCACCGACTCCTGCGGCACCAGTCAAGCCAATCGGAGTGGGCCTGTTTGGCTCAAAGGGCTGGTCTCTGTTCCCCCCACCACGTTCGGTAGAGGTATAGCCGGCCTTTACTCCGGAGCGACCACACACCTCCGGTGGCTTTGCTGAGTTTCGGCAGGCAACACCAAGGACAGGTCCATGTGAACGTCAATGTCGCATAGATCACCTCTCACCAGAGGGTCGTGTTCGGTATCAGCATCATTTTCCTTGTACCAGGCGTCGTGATGAGCCTGTAGTACGCCCAGATCACTCTTCAGAGACTTCCGCACCTCAGCCCCCGGCCCCACCTGCTCAACCAAGACCACCCAAGTGTGGGTTTTGTAGGCGAAGAGGATATGTGGGACCACCGCGGGATCCTAATTCTTGCGAGGCCTTTGTGGAATATCTGTTAGGTTTACGTATAGGAACGGCGAACGATACGCCTAGTACCCTGATACCACCTCCTCCACCCGAGAACCCTGAACAACCTCCAGGGGGTAACACCCAAGCTGGAGATCAGGGGGGTGATGAGGAATCCTTTGATGGATACAATCGCCCTGGGGAGACCCACAGTAGAAATACTGTTGGTAATGGTGGTGGGAATGCTCCCTCACCTGGTGGAAACGTCGGCGCGGGGGGGAATCCGGGTGATTCCAGTTCCTCTGATAGCTCTGACGATGATGCCGACTCCCTACCTGATCTTACCCCATTCTTGGGACGGCGAAAGCCCAACTGGAATGAGGCCAAGAATAGGAGATATGACCGTCGGTTGGCTAGGTTAGCTGCCTTCATTGGAAGAACGAGTGGGCAATCTTCTCGTAACGCCAGTGGGCCCTCTGCTTTGGTGAGGCCCAAGAAGCCGGAAAAGTTAAGTAACATAACGGCTTTCGAAGGAGACACTACCGACACCAAACGGTTTCTCACGGATGTCGAAGTTCAATTCACTTGTTTCAAGAAGTCCGGTTTGGACGATATGGATAAGATTGGCTTGGTCGTTCCACTCTTGGAGAATGCAGCCAAGAACTGGTATTTAGGTATCCATCGTTACATCAGTGAGGATGAAGCGATGCGGATGGGTATCATCTTCAACCCAGACAACGAGCTGCGAACTTGGGCAGGATTCCGCGCTCGGCTTGAAACCGGTTTTGGTGGGCATGAAGATCATGATCGCAAACTTGTTGAATGGATGCGTTTGCCTATGAAGCCGGGGAAGGTTGACAAGTACCTCGATAAAGTGGTTGACCTCGCGGCCAGCCTCGAATACACCGAT
>QLOI01002138.1:0-16295 GCA_003313605.1 Tuber umbilicatum | reverse complement strand
TGATGGAAGGTTGATTTCTTTATGCTAACGCATAAGCGCGCTTTCCTAAGCCTTTCCATTACCCTACGGACTAGAGAGACATGTTCCTCCATTGTCTCAGAGTAGATCAATATATCATCCATATAGGCGATGACGCCTTCGTCTAATAGGTCCCTGAAGACCTCATTGATCATGCCTTGGAAAGTTGCCGGGGCGTTGCATAAGCCAAAGGGCATCACGGTATATTCATATAATCCATACCGGCATCGGAATGCAGTCTTCCATTCCTCTCCTTCCGCCATTCGCAGAAGGTAGTATCCATTCTTGAGGTCCAACTTAGTGAACACCTGTGCTTTCGCGAGTCTGTCTCGGAGCTCATTCATTAACAGTAGAGGGTATCCGTTTTTTACCGTTATTTTGTTTAGTCCACGATAGTCTATACATAATCGTAATGTACCATCTGGCTTTGGTACAAGAAGGATAGGCGCAGCGGCAGGGGAGCTTGACCTCCTTATCTTTCCCGTAGGTAGCATCTCATCGAGATACTCTCGGAGGACCTTAAGCTCCTTTTCTGATAAGGGATAAATTGGTCCGAACGGCGGAGTTGTATCCGGAAGTAGCTCGATATTGTGATCATACTTCGAATGCTCCGGTAAGGATTCAATCCGCTGTTGGCTAAAGATATCCCCAAAGTCCTTATACTCAGGTAAGACCTTCAGTCTAATATCTCCCCCGTCCTCATCAGTGAACTGTGCCATTCCTAAGAGGTAAATTGAACTAGCATCTTCGGCTAACATTTCCTCTTCGGTTATGAATTGTAGACGCCTTTTGGGACCTAAACAATGTGCCTTGCAATATTCTGATCTACACGTCAAAATACCTTGCTTCCAGTCAATATCTGGATTATGGTCTTGTAACCATGACATTGTTAAGTATCCATCAAACTTGGAGTTGCTCATGTCTGCGACTTCAAATCGCATCTTATTCATGTGGTCTCCAATACGCATTTTCACCTCCTTGGTGTAGTGGATACCCGATCCGGGTATGTGATTTCCACTCGCATCTGAGATTGGACAGGATACCGTTCGCCGCACACATGGCATTTGGGTTTCCTTAACCCAGCGAGTACTAAGGACTGGGCCCGTAGCACCGCTATCTAGTAAGAGTGTAGCCTCTGCAGTACTCTTCCTTGCTCCAAGTTTCCATTGAAGTCGTACCTTAACACGGATAGACTTAGTATGTTTTGGAGGGTCTTGTACCCTCAATCGCTTTATAGGTCTCAACTCCATAACCATTTTGATGGTAGTATCCCTTGCCTTTCGACACAAGGGCGGACACAACGGGTGGTGAAAATTCAATAATATATATAAATGGCTAGAAATGTTTACTATCACGCCAGCATGATTTCGGGTATTAAACCCTTCTCAGGTAAACTGGAAATCAACTTTGATTGCTTAATCAAGTCCTGCTTGACGTAGTAAACTTTAAGAACAAAGACAATACATGACCAGGGAAACGCTCCTAGCAACACGAACCCATAAGGAAAGCCAATAACCTTGATTCGAAAAGGAAAACCCATGACAAAAGAAATAAAGAAACGCGACCCAGAACATCTAACATGACCAAGATTCCTCCCGGATTCTCGCCTTGTTCCCGGTAATCCAATGATCAGCCCCTTCCTTCATCTAGGGACTCATTAGTTTCTTGTAATTTCGTTGCCCTTGATGACTGACTTACCTTAGTCTGATTCCTCCGTATCAACCTCCATAATCTGTGGGGAGGCTTGACGTACTTCGAGGAGTTTCTTATTGCCAGGTGAAGAAGGAGCAGCTTCAATGTGTTTAACCTTGCTAGCCTGTGCCTCTTGAAGGCCTCCCTCGTTAGCCGACCGCTTATTTTTTCCCTTTGCTGAATGAACAACAGGGGAAGACGAAGTGCATTTCCGCCAGATGTGGCCCGGCTGCCCGCATTTAGAGCACTCCCCAGACTTGCGCCGTTTCTCAGTTAGGTTATCCGGAATGCCCTTATGAGCGATGGCATACGCGGATTCTCCAACCTTAGGGGACTGATTTGTCTGGGAGGGTTGGGATTTTGACTTACCCGAACCGTTCTCCTTTTTCCGCTGCTTCTTTGAGGAAGAGCCCTTATCGCTAGCCTTGTCATTGCTTGAACTGCCATGGTCTTTGGCAACCGTTTTACCAAAGTTAGTGTTGTCTTGAAGGGTATGGCTAACTTTACGAAGTAGATCGATATATGCACCGGCTTCGGTAGGATGTAGTTGTTTTAACGCCCATGCGTTTCGCAACTCAGAAGTGATTCCTATCCGAACTTTATCTACTATCTGTTTTGAATCGGTGTATTCGAGGCTGGCCGCGAGGTCAACCACTTTATCAAGGTACTTGTCAACCTTTCCAGGCTTCATAGACAAACGCATCCATTCAACAAGGTTGCGATCATGATCTTCATGCCCAACCAAACTGGTTTCAAGCCGAGTGCGGAATCCAGCCCAGGTTCGCAGCTCATAGTCAGGGTTGAAGATGATATCCATCCGCATCGCTTCATCCTCACTGATGTAACGATGGATACCTAAATACCAGTTCTTGGTTGCATTTTCCAAGAGTGGAAGGACCAAGCCAATCTTATCCATATCGTCCAACCCGGACTTCTTGAAATAAGTAAATTAGACTTCGACGTCCGTGAGAAACTGTTTGGTGTCGGTAGTGTCTCCCTTGAAAGCCGTTATGTTACTTAACTTTTCCGGCTTCTTGGGCCTTGCCGAAACAGAGGGCCCACTGGTGTTACGAGAGGATTGCCCACTCGTTCTTCCAAGGAAGGCAGCTAACCTAGCCAACCGACAGTCATATCTCCTATTCTTGGCCTCATTCCAGTTGGGCTTTCGCTGTCCCAAGAATGGGGTAAGATCGGGTAGAGAGTCGGCATTATCATCAGAGCTATCAGAGGAACTGGAATCACGCGGGTTCCCCCCAGCGCCGACGTTTCCACCAGGTGGGGGAGCATTCCCTCCACCATTACCACCAGTATTTCTACTGTGGGTCTCCCCAGGGCGGTTGTATCCATCAAAGGATTCCTCATCACCCCCCTGATCTCCAGCTTGGGTGTTACCCCCTGGAGGTTGTTCAGGGTTCTCGGGTGAAGGAGGAGGTATCGGGGTACTAGGCGTGTCATTTGCCGTTCCCATACCTAAACCCAACAGATATTCCACAAAGGCCTCGCAAGAATCAGGATCTCTCGGTGGTCCCGCATGTCCTCTTCGCCTACAAAACTGACACTTGGGTGGTCTTGGTTGAGGAGGTGGGGCCGGGGGCTGAGGCGCGGGAGTCTCTGAGGAATGATCTGCGCGTACTACAGGCTCATCACGACGCCTGGTACAAGGAAAGTGATGCAGGTACCGAACACGACCCTCCAGTGAGAGGTGGTCTATGCGACATTGACGTTCACATGGACCTGTCCTTGGTGTTGCTTGCCGAAAGCCAGCAAAGCCACTGGAGGTGTGTGGTCGCTCCGGAGTAAAGGCCGGATATACCTCTACCGAACGTGGTGGGGGGAACAGAGCCCCGCCCGTCGAGCCGAACAGGCCCACTCCAATAGGCTTGACTGGTGCCGCAGGAGTCGGTGGTGGAGATGCCCATGTGGGCTTCGGTGTGATCGGTGATGGTGCATCATCACTTCCAGGAACTGGAGGGGGAATAACTTGGACAGTAGGGTTGGTCTTTGGGGCACGTGGCTTAGGTGGTCTACCACCTTTAACCGGCGAAGTCTTTCGCTGTTTCACGACTCCGGAAGGCCTAGAACCCGTGGCCGGACTGGGAGTTCTGATGGAGCTTTTCCTAGTCATAGTTAACGACAAAGCTACTGCCACTTGCTCAACAAAGGGGTGCAGTAAGGGCTCAGCCGAGAGTGCCCTTTGGCTCTGGCCTGAAGCCAAAACAACCGCTGCCTCCGTCAACATCCCTTGATATTCCGGGTCTTGCAGGGTCTGCATCAAAAGCTCCGCGAAGTGTAACCTAGGTTCCTTCGGCATCGGAGGTGCGACTGTCATAATAACATCGTTTTGCGCATCTATCTGGTGACCTTCCTTGACTGCCCGCTCTAAGGCATGGACCCTGTTGTTAATGGCTTGCTGGTTCACAACTAGTTGCTTGAAGCACCTCTGTTGCCCTCGCATCCAGTTGGCCGCTGCATCAACAATTTCTTGCTGAAAGATACGCTGAGATTCTTCGTTCCAATATCGCATCTGAGTTTCCGCCAGCTTGATCTGCTGTCCTACTTCATGAAGAATGTAAGGCACAATGAACAGTCAGGTAAACTCTGCAAACGTGAACTCCTGAGGGCAATCAGCACTAGATCCTTCCTTAAGAGGGGTCTGTGTAAAGGAGTGAAATAAACGATCGGGGTCGGCAACGACAACGTCCCAACCTTGTTCGGGAATGTCAATCGGTGCCGCCTCGATACGTGTGGGCGTAGCAGGCCATTCAAGACCACGTAGGTCTGCGAAAACCGACGCTCGTAAACGGAGGTCATGGTCCTGCTGCGCCGCAGGGTCAACACCACCAAGGTTGGCAGACATCTTCGTTTCCACCCGATGCTTCTTGGACCAGACAAGCGACTCGTACTCGGAAGATGTCTTCAACAACAGTCAATCAATTAATCAGGAGAGAATGAGTGAAGAGAAAAGTTCGCTTAACGATATACTGTAACGGGGGCTCCCTGTGGGAAGATGGATCGCAAGAATGCGGTCGTACCGAAACCTTCTTCGTACGCAAAGTGAAGAACAAATATGTAAGGGAGAAAACCTTAATGGTGAAACTTAATATCGTTAAGCTGCAGCTTTACTCAATAAGTTCTAGAGAGTATAGTTGATCGTCTTAGGAGAAGAGGTCTCGCATATACTTAAGTAGAATTATATTGCCAGCTCCTCTCCATCACTCCTAAGCTCACCACCATCCCGTGTATACCCATCTCCTCTGGGCCTCGGGCTAACATTCTGCCGCAGTGTCAGCCGGCTCTGCTAGTTCATTATCCGACGTGAAGTGTCTATGCAGTATCCTGATACACGCAATCAACTTTAGGAGAAAACTCTTCATATTGCCGTCCTGTTAGTGGCGAACTAACAGGTTATTGATAAGCTAGTCTAATATCGAACTCACTGTCCCATTCGTATTCATCTATGCAAACCTCCTATATAATCTTGCATAACAAACAATCCTATGACTTTTCCGGAAACTTCGCGTAACCTTTTACGCTCAAGGTAGGGTAACTCCTATCCAAAAGTAGGGTAACCTGTTTACCAAGGTAGGGTAACTATACTCCCTAAGGTAGGGTAACTACCTGCCTTAGGTAGGGTAACTCGCCAGAACTCTCAGAGACCTTCCCCACTCGCAGCGTAGACTTTCCTACCTACCCGGTATACCTTTGCTTATTCGCAGTCCAAGCATTACCATTTGCTTAGTCCACATGGTAATCCTTTGGTAGAGTTACTTGACTAGCCTAACCGTAACCCTTCCTGGCTCCGGCATGGGATAAGACTAAGTCTACTGTAAGATCCAGCAAGGTCATTACACACTCCTGGCTCAAATGGGGAGTGCTCATTGTATACCATGCAATAATATTCAGATCGGATTACGAATGTTAGCTTTACCTCCTACGGCTGTAAATCACAACTAAGATGTAATTGTTTACACACTGTCTGCACGGGCAATCACTGGTCGGAACCTCCGTTTCGCATGCTTGAGCTCTCGCACATTGGCCCAAACCACAGGATGTCTGAAAGAATTAGGATCTGCAGTATTTTCGAAAAATAGATGGACATAGTTTACTTTCTTTCCCATTTTGAGCAGTATCAAATCTTTTCTCTTTCTGTTTGGGGGAGCCATTTGGGTAAGGGTGAATTGGTTTTTTTTTTAATAAAAGAAAGATTTTTCACATTGTTTTTTTTGGTGACTTGTGGTCATGCGTCGTAGCAGTGTTGGTGGATAGGGAACAGAGGATGACATGATATGAAGAAGCGAGAAAAGAAGTCAGGAGAAGGAAGAGAAAATGTGGAGAAGGGGCAGGAGAGGCCATTATATAGGATGCCGTGTGTGAGTTTGTACTGAACTGTCCTAAGTAGGGTATACTATAGGGCAACGCCGTTGCACACACAGCGGAACTTTCACTGACAGTACAAGGCAAACACATGACTGAGTGATCTCCCAAATCCCAATTAATACATATCAAGAATGTATATAATTCAAGTATTGTGATCAGTAGAGAGTCACTATTGATATTTAGGTGGGGGTCTAAGAAATAAGCTTTAAGCCTCAAGATGATACTGGCGGCATTGGCTGAGTGCCGGGTGTTGATTTTAACCTCCACACAACTCTGGTCTCGCTCCCTCACGCATGTAAACTTCTGTTGGATTAGGCCAAATGCACGATGAACAGTAAACAAATTTATTCGAATACTCTATGAAATACTGATATTAAAGAACATTGCTTACACACTATGTATCTAGGTAGACACAGTGAACAATTGATCTGGCGTTAATCTGATCACTTCACTTTCCAGACTTTCTGTGACAGAGTACTCTGGAGTATCTTGAACTTACATTCATCACAATTTTTGGCATTGAACTGAGCATAGCGCTTCTGCTCTTCCCGTGCCTTCGAACTCCGTCAGGCGCTGCGATTCTCGCAAATTCTCTTGGACTTCGATTCCATGCAATATCCCTCATTGAATTGAGTGCCGCGCTTTCGTTCCTTAGTGGCGACAATATTATGGTACAACGGCTCATGTTTATTTGTGCTGGTTAACGATTTAATTGCAAAGAGAATACGATTGGCGTGGAATTCAGCTTGGTCTTCCAAAATGAATGATAATATTCTAGTGCCATCTTCACCGTAGTCCTGAGTCTGTGGCACATTTGATGATGAGCCGGATAATGCTGCCTGTGGTCCATCAAAGTCATCTCCTTCTTGCTGCTTGCCAGCTCCATTGGCCTGCTTGTTGCCAGGTCTAGAGTCAGGTTAAGGCATGCGGAAATGCATCTGGCCTATATGAGCAGTCCCGTCAAGAGCCCATTGCACTACAGCATTGTGGGCGAGATAGGCATCCCTCCTCATGGGTGGTGTGGGCAGCTGCACATCGTTCTAGTCATGAGGAGAATGTACAACGAGATCAAGTGGGTCTTCGAGAACCATATACGATAGAGGCCACACGAGTACTGTTTCATCACTATTGATGAAGACATAATCTATGTCTGATCTTGGTTCAACGGAAGCTTTTCACAGCTGTTGGCGACCTTCGACAGTAGCTCCGAGTATGTATCTAAATCTGTTGCCTAATATGTATCTCTGAATCATGGCTGACAACCCATGTATGTCATAGGAATCTAACTCAGCAAACTGTGTACCATGGTTATAAGGCGAATGCAAGTGAATCAAGTGATAATTTGGCGCTGCCTTTAATCTGACAGGATGTGTTGAAGGCCTGACGCAAATGATATGAACCGCATGCAGACGCCTAAGCAGAGTGATCCAATCTTGGTATCCTTAGTCAGTAAATAAAAAAACACCAATTGAGCGGATTATTCTGAAAAGTACTAACCCGTTGTTATAGGATTGGGCACTAGGTAATTTGACGGCACAGCTGAGTTAATCGCTTTAAGAGCAGGAGTGACCGCTTCTGGTTCAACAGCTTCCTATTCAACAACTTCCTCTTCAATGGCATCCAATGCAAAAGCTGCCTCTTCAACAGCTTCCGGTGCAACCGCTTCCTCTTCTACAGCTTCCAGTGCGACGACTTTCTCTTTTACAGCTTCAGGTGCAACTGCTTCCTCTTCGGCAGCATCCAGTACAGCGGATTCTGGTTTGACTGCATCTGGTAGGGCAGCTTTTCATTCGACGGCATCAGGTGCGGCTGAGTCAGGTACAAGTATGACGTGTTCCAGTGGAACAGGCACAACAGGACCAGGCATTACAGGGTCCCAGTATGCAGGCTCGCCCTGCAGTTTCAGTATTGGTTGGATGATCAGATACACTGGGGCAACTGCTGGTGCCCCCGGTAGAGGTGCGTCTGCATCAGCAAAAACTTTGGTTTGCATCCTGTGCGTCCCGTGCATCTGACGCACAGGATGCACGAAAGACAGATTGCGAAGCAGGATGCAACGACGTGCCGTCGTTGCGTCCTGATTCTGTGTTCCGTGCAGCCCCCAACCCTGGCGTCCCTGACCCTCCCCCCTTGCATCGTGGCTTGGTCCCGTTCGTACAACCAATATCCTGAGCGCCTCTGATTTGCCCCTTGGGTATCACGGTCACCTCCTGCCTTCTCCCCCCCCCGCCTCGCGACGTCTGATCTGACTTCTCTGCGCCATTCTACGCCCTGGTTCCTAGCACTCCTGTCATGGCGCTGCCCTCTCGGCTAACCTAACACCTAAGTTCCTCCTTGATTTACTCCCTACTTCAGTGATCTCTCCGCTTTGCTCTGCCATATCCTGACGCTCCTTCACATGTTGGCGTTGCCTCCCGAATCTTCACCATACGTCCAGTACCTTCAAGATCATAGTTCATATAACCTCAATCTTCCGGACGTTCTTCTGATGCCTTACCCTCTATTCCCGACACTCTCCCAACACTCCTTATTTTCCTCCAGATTCTAGATACTCTCCCTTCCTCACCTGCCCTTTCGCCGGATGTTGCCGCGACGTCGCTCTAAGATCTGTATTTTCCGCTCTATCCTCCAAGTCGTCATCTGTGCCTCTGATGATCCTAGTGGGTCTGCCCTTGATCACTAGAAATCTAGTTTAAAATTCCAAATATTGTATTATTACCATTACGATTAAGCCTACTATTACTCTAGTATATCCCAAATTCTACTGTCTACAATGACAGCCTCCCACATTCAACGTCGAAAACAGGGCGCTTGACCCGCCGTAACAATTTTCCATTCTGAGTCAGATTTTCACTAGTCGCTGCCTCCCCCTCATCCATGCCGTCCTGCAATGGATCGCTGGTCGGGTTGAAAAGCCCTTGGGCGTCTGGTGAATCGTCGAGACTGAGTGACAACCTACCCGACGTGGTTGGGCTTCTCATGTTTTCCGCCGTGAGAAGAGACGAAATACCATACGGATGTTCGACGAGTGGAGGACTACTCCCCAGAAACCTTAGTTCAGGGTCAATCGCTGTCTCGCCCAAATCTAAACTATCATCCGTCTCCTGCGATTGAAAATTTCCCCCAGTCAGGCATCTAACCGGGTGCACCCCCCGTACGCCCACCTCACCCTGACCAACATTTCTAGATCGTCCGGAGGATTGCATTGCCTTCCTCCTCGCCAGTTCCCTACTTACCTTCTCCATGTCGTCCTGATATCCCGCTCTCTGGACTTTCACAAGTTTGTGATTTTGTTGTACTCTTGCCATGATTGCTCTACTTATATCCTCTATGACCCCCATCTGCACGTCTTCTTCGAAATTCCGCCACGTCTCCTCCTGCCGTGCCAACAGGTCTGGGACGTTGGATAATAGGTCAGCGCACTGAATGCTAACTCCCTTTGATAGGCATTGTGTACTGGGAAACCTTACCTCCTGCACGGTCCCCCTGGAAGTCAGGAGGATCCTGGTAGGTCCCAGTCTGCCACGCCATAAGTGTATGGCAGAGGATTGCACATGTCAGGCAGATCACTGTACCGTAGAGCAACGATATAAACTCCGGATCCGCCATGCCCTGCATTTTCTTTCCCGCGAAGTATTTACTATAGATTGCATCAGGGATCTGGGGCGCCAGAAACCGTAGGCTCAGGTCCTACGTCGAATTAATCTATGGAGACTGTGCGCTTATAGAGTATCCTGGACAAACCTTATACCCACATGGGTCACACATAAATCTGTCACCATCGAGTAGATATTCCACCCTGCGTTTGACCGTCGTGGGATCTCGCACAGCTCCCGTCGTATTCGACATGAGTCCGTATAATCTCAAAATATTTTTCTTGACTTCGTAGACGTACCATGATTGTACAGAGGGATGTTTTTGCTGAATCTTAAGTAATTAGCACTAGCCGAGCCGTCGTCCATCCTTTGTATCTGACTTACCGTGTTAATGGTTTCCTCCGAGGGCTCTATGCAACCGGCACACCTTCCACCCCCGAGGGCCACAGCCCAGACGCTACGCACATTGGCGTTCAAAGTTGTTGCATTCGGCAAAGGGTTATGAAAAAGTGTGTACCTCATTATGAAACCCTTCGGAAGATCTAATAAGTCCTTCTCCCCTCCAACAGCTGTACTCCGCCTACTCTTCACTGCTAACGAAAGATTATCTTGCACTGGTGATGATTCTTGATTATATCCAGGACTCGAGCTTCTAATAGTCGGGGTCGAAACATTCCTACGCCCCAGTGGCGATAAGGACACAAAGGCTGGAGGGCTGTATACCCTACTGCAGATGATCCGCGACGCAGGCGTTGGACGGGTAGGAGGTGTCTCCCCTGGTTCAGATATGGTCGAAACGGTAACAAGTCCACCCAGTTGTCCCGTGCGGCTCATGGCCGCCTGTGATGACTGGCGCTGTAGAGTCCCCGTTGAATCCTTGATATCAGTTTCTGCCGGATCGATCTCTCGGTCGCTTACGGTCCTAACAGATGCCCTTGAGTCTTGATACTCATCTTGGCTGTCATACGATAAATGCACCATTTCAAGGTGCCCCTGCCCATCGGGCTCTGTTTCTAACTCCGTATATGCCGTATTATGAGCAGTATTCTTCCAGGCGTGCTTTGCCCGCCTTCCACGATCGGGACTTGTGCTTGCTGGGGGAGAGGATTTACGACGCGATGAAATCTGGCACGAATACGATGCCACAGAAGCACTAGCGCGTTGGGATTGGGACTTTGCCTTTTCTGATCTGGGCCCATTGTCGCGTTGGCGTCGGCTGCGGTTGCCTACCTGGGGCACTGGCTGACTTTGTGCTTGTGTCTGCCTGGGTATCGTGTACTAGTAAATTTAGCATAAACTATATCATTGTGTAGGTCAAGGAGAGACTCAACTCAGAATTTGGCGGTGTTTCGTGAGTCTGGAAAAGGGAGCTGAGTTCTTGGGGATATCCTATGACGCGTCGGGTCTTATAACTGGAAGGTAGGGCTAGGCTCAGGTACACGTAATCATAGACTGTCACTCGGAATAAAATAATAGTAGAGGCGCGTTTGTTCGTTTAAACTGGTGTCTAGATCAAGATAGGGGACTGTCCTTGGCTTTTAACAACCTCAGACTCGACGCAAGGGGTCCTCGCGAAAACCCAGAAATGCGACGAAATGAACGTCGAGCAAATAAGAGGAGCTGAAAAACAAGGGGGCCTAAGACAATTCTAGCCCTAACCGGTAAGGATAACACAGACTACCAGGATCTCTCAGCAGAACTCCTACCGGTAGACGCCCCAATGCTCTTAGCAAAACCAGACCCTATGCCCGTGCTAGGTAGGGTCGCCGGTGAAATTACCGAGGCGTGGGAAAATCTAATACACAAAGTATCAAGAGAACCGTGAGGTCGCTGCTACGGACGCAAGATCACAGATTGTCACTCGGAGTAAATCGAAAATTTATTCGCAGGAAATCGTTACCACGGATGCCCTGCCAGGCGTCAGTGCTAGAATAATGGGCATAAGAGGCTACTAGAATCTCGACGCGCGGCACCCTTATGTTGGGAATGCGACTCGGTGAAAGTCAAGGGAGTGGGGACGCCTGAACAGGGAAACTGAGAGGAACCTAGTAACACTAAATCGTAGGCTGGGGTCAGTAGTCTCAAGACAAGACGGCTGGAACGCCCCAATGCAGCTTAGACAACCAAGTCTAATATCCAGCCCAGGGATGACGGATGTCTCCAAGAGAACCACGGAGGCTGAATGCAGAAATACAGGTGATTTAGCATGCCATGAATTTATGGGCAATATTCATGGAAATCATGCATCGCGGCCTACCGCAGCCCCAGTTCTCAATGATCAGGGCAACAAGCTCTCTTGTACGAATCTTCAAAATGCACCGTGTCCTATACTAGCTGATTCGAAAAGTATCGCGACATCTTGGCACCCATGTCACGAGTCTAAAGGGCGGGGTGTGCGTATACTTTTGTAATGGGGTCATCCTGTAGGGCCCGTAATCATGGGTTGTCACTCATAATAGATCTCAATCTTTGTGTATGCGAAAGCGTTCGACTTTGTATATGAACTGGACTTTCCCAGACTACTATGTAGTGTCAGAGCTATCAGCTCGGCATAAGGGATCCTGGTGAAAACATAGGAACGCGACGAAACGAAAGTACTAGAGTAAAGGAAATGGAAATGGCTGAAGATCTACACTAAATCTAGCCCAAATAGGTAAGGGTGCGACGCCTCAATCATATCCAACCCATGTACCGTACGCCAGACCACCAATGAAACGAACGCAACACGGAAAAAAAAAGAAACACAGACGCAACTCAATGGCGTGGTGCGAAAGGAGGAACTAAACCCAAAGTGGGAACAGCAATCTCGTTTGTCTGCAGGGCGTCGTGCGGCGCTGTTCCCGAACAGACGAGACTGGCCCAGTGTCAGAGCAAAAGTAAGAATATTGTAAGAAAAGACCGAGGTCCCAGGGTAAGAATGCCAGTAAAGAAAAGGAAAGAAAAAGAGAAACAAAAGAAAATGCGGAACAAAGGTGGCGATCTCATTTGTCCACAGGGCGCCGTCTGACATTAGTAGTCCCCGGAGCCCGAACGAGACGGACCTAGCGCCAGCGTCATGGTAAAGGATGTCGAGGAGAAAAAAGCCGAAAGAGCTACAGCACGGGCAAAGGGGGTAGGTGAAAAGAAAAAAAAACAGAAACCCAGAGCAACAAATGAAAACAAACAGCAACTGCGACAATCTCATTTGTCGACTGGAAGCTGTGCCCTCAGGCTCCTTTGGGGGGCACTTGGTGTAGGGGACGCCAGATGCCCGTCTATGTAGCGAGTTTGTGGCACCTTCCCTTTGCCCTTCGCTTTGCCCTTTTTACCTTTCTCTTTCCCTTTGGCCTTGATAGTAGTATTCTGCGCTTTTCCGCTGGGTGCGTCCTTGGACTACCCGGCCGCACATTCCAGAACAGCGTTGGAAGATGGGCTTGGCGAGACGGCGAAATGGATGTCGCCGGAAGGGGAAAGGAGGTCGGGCGTGGCGAGAGCGTCGTCAGCATCTTGGGCGCCGTCAAGACCTCCTGCTGGGCCTGGTGGGGGTTGTCCGCCGGCACCTCATTGTGGCGCAAGACCCGGAGCAGTAGCGATGTCACCAAGCAATTCCTCCAGCCACTTGTCTTGCCCACTAGCAACAAGTGGCGCGATCTTCCTTCTCGGTTCGTCCGGACTTAGCTCTGGGACGCTTGACGCTGTTGGTGCTCTTGAGTCGAGTGATTTGCTTCGAACCCGAGGTCGCCTTTGGGTTTCATGACGACTCGATTACCCATGTTCGCGGGTTTCCTCCACTGTGGCTAGCGGTCGGTTCTCATCGGTAGGGAGCAAAGATCGACGGTGGCTGGAATAGGTTATGGCGGGTTTTGCCCCTGCTGGGGCATACTGTTTCCGCGGAACTGTGGTCTTCGATGGCCTAGATGGCACAGCGGATTCGCGGGGCGTCTGGGGAGTTTTTCTTGATGCCCGAGGTGGGGGCGAGGGTGAATGTAATGTATCAGAATGGCTTCCGGAAGACTCAGTATCCATTTTGTGGCTCTATGTAATTGATTAGCTGCTGAACTTACAGCACGTTGCGCCTGCCGGCGTTGGCAGAATAATAAATACATATCCATCATCCAAGATCGTGATTCTACTCCCATCCTTATCTACCGGCGCATCGACATCCTGAGGTCACTCCTCCACGTCGGAGACATCCTCGCGCTCGCTATCGCTCGTGAACGATGCGCTATCGTCGTCTCTGACGCCCCAATGATCCGATAACCGGCGTTTGAACAACCGATTTCTCCCGTTCACAGGCTCTGGTGTCGAGTCCCGGAGGCCCTCGTGGCCCTGGCGAGGCTCGATAGGAAGAAGATCGAGAGGCTCTTTGCTCTCGGTAGAAAGAAGACAGGCATGGAGGTCATCATCGGAGTATAAAAAAATGACGTCTTGTAGTGTGAGGGGTTCATCTGGGCGAGCAGGACTGTTCAGCAAAAGGGAGCCACGTGCAGTCGCTCCAATCAAATATCGAGGGCACGCGATGCGCTTCGCGGCGCATTGTGCTTTCACCATCAGGATCAAGGATTTAACGTCTGGTGAGTCCAGGACGCCCCAGGTGACCTCAGGATCGATATCACCGGGGTGCCAAAGATGGCTCCGGTAGGCGTGATCGCCTTGGGTAGCGCCAGCTCGGCGCAGGGTGTGAGTACGGACTGCCCGTGGGCAGTATAGTGAATTCCAATCGGTAACAGGTACTTCTAGGTCTATTAGTACATTTGGGAATGCTAGGATTAGAAACCCTCACCAAATAGCTTATCGAAATCGGGGAAGTTGGATGCCGCTTGGAGGCGCAGGTCAGTCACCTGTAATATTTTGTACGTATCTTTAGTGATGGCCGCGATCTGACGCCAAAGCGCGGCAACGTCGGCGGGGCAGTGTGAAGTTTCAATTTTATGGTACTGTTCGCGCAGGGGTGATATAGAGCGGGCGTAAGCTATGTCCCCGTGCCATTGCACAATGGTCATAGTCATAGGTTCAAGTTTCAAGGACTTCACGTAGTTCTTGATTTGATCTGGCCAGGCCATGTATGCGGCGCTGCTCTTGCGGGGATCCTTGAAGTCACACCAACTTTTCGCAAAGAAGATGTCTCCAAAACGGCCACTGTTTGTGCATTAGGAGTCAGTTCTGACATTTCAGTACTAAGTGCCTACGGCCGGAATTAACTTACACCGAGTCCTGTACATCGAGTTCGAACGGAGGTTTCTGGTTGGAGGGGTGCTTGCGACTGTAGGATTTGGAGAATATTTGAGCACCACGGCCAAACCCATACATATGGGCGTGTTCAAGCTGTTTACTTACACTTTTTTAACCGTCGCTGTTGACACAGCTCGTGGTGGTACTTTGCGACGTTTCCCGCTAGATTGATCATTGGCCTCACTACCACGGCCGGGACGCCTATTGATAGTATTACAATTAACATCTCATGTATATGTGCTACCAGATGGGGTATCCATACTTGTTGCCCTCGTGTGGCGTTTGCGGTGTGTCTCTTGGGGGCATTTTGTGTATCGGGACGTGCCGGATTTGTAGGCGAGTATGTGAATAGAAGAAATTGAAAGCGGAATAGGTCAAATGGCGAGGCTTGTGTTTGGTGGATAGTGTGTGTAGATGCCGGGGGTGGAGGGAACTGAAGAGAGACGCGGAGTGGTTATATGAGAGCAGGGCAGATGCCAAGAGCTCCGATATGGTATCGCTGTGAGAGGCAGAAAGGATGAGGACCTAAGCACTGAATCTAGGTTTGCCAACGGGGGCGGAGGAGCCATGTTATAAACAACACAGTGTGCCATAGATCCGACGTCCGTATGAGTTTGCGCAGCGTACAAACAAACTACCCTTTGAGTCTGTTGGACTCGATCGGGATTTTATCGTGTACAGCAAACAACCCCTGTAGCTTCTCCATCCGGCCAGCGTTCGCGATGAAATGGGCGCCAGGTAATAGGGCAGAGTCTGAGCGATACGGTTCTATTAATCTTAACGTTATCATAGCTAGTACTTGCAGTCAATTGCTATTTATTCTTGTGTTTATAAAAGAAGCCGCCGGGCGACAACACGCAGTTCGACGCCAGGTGACATACATTCGAGTAGATGGCTTGGGTTGGTTAGCGCTTTCTATTCCCGCACCGACGTCAGTCCTAACCGCTGCGCCCTGTATCTCGGCCCAACGTCAATTGAGGCAAAACATTCAAATTCAAAACAATAATAGCATACATAAGGAACCAAAGCAACAGAGACAACGGACGCAGGGCGCGATACTACAGGAAGAAAAAGAGACTGCCAGGCAAAAAGAAACTACGAAAGTAGGGAAAAGCGGATGCGCGAATGAACCCTATCCTCTGACGTCTACGGCGTTGTGAACGCTCGTGGAAGATAAAACTAAAAGAATCCGGGACGGCGAAACAAAACAAATGAAATAAATACGGAAAAGCGGATGCGCAACTCAACCCCATGCATAGTCACCTGAGGAAGCCGTCTTGAAGATTGGTGGGACTGTAACGACCCTGCTGGATCTTACAGTAGACTTAGTCTTATCCCATGCCGGAGCCCGGAAGGGTTACGGTTAGGCTAGTCAAGTAACTCCACCAAAGGGTTACCATG